>QDEB01024000.1:0-45230 GCA_004193795.1 Asbolus verrucosus | reverse complement strand
AATAGTAATAATAATAATAAAAAACCCTTGGAGTGGAATACATTCTATATTTTTTTTGTTAAAGGTATACACCTACGACTTATTCTCTTTTGAAATTATCAATTTACCTATGAAAGACAAAAGAAATATATTGTAAACAACTAAAAACATTTGTATGCTTTCATGATCTTTCATATAATTTAATCTCACTTGATGTTGGAATTTTTTTAAGTATTTTCTTTTTAGATTGTATAAACGTTATAATGTTATAATTAAGTAATATGTTATTATTAGAATAATTTGTAAAATAAGAATTTGTATCGGAAAAATAGAATACCAAAATTTCGCTTTTGTAGTACAGTGCCTCTTCTGAAAAGTTGTAATTCCCCTAGATGATATATTAGAGAAAAGGTTTATAAAAAAAAATTGTATTATTTTTTTCGTGTTTTGTCTCAAAGTATGGACATATAATTATGAGATACCTGGAAATAATCCTTGACTTTTATTTTTCATATGGAACGCTATAAATATTTTTGACATTTTTAAAAGAGAAATAAATAATTTGTAAATAAGTCTATTAAGAATTCATAGTTTACGATGTGAAATATTTCTTAAACATAAATTTATTTTTCCAAAATGTAATTTTGTTGGATGCATCGAAAAAACACTCGGAAACTAAAAACTTACTGTGAAGCACCAGAAAATGATGTTGAATAGAACTGGAACTATAATTCAGATAATTTAACATGGATAAAATAATGATCTCGATTTAATTTCCAAAGCTAAAGTTTTGGTGGATGCGTACCACAGTGCGTATCGGAAAATTGATAACAGAACCTGAATTATTTGATGTAATTTTTATAATTTATTTTTGAAAAACTGTAATTCCAGTAAATGTACTGAAAAAAACTGAAGTTTTCTCGGAAACTAAGCAACTTTTTGTAAAGTAAGCATCCGAAAATCTAGAACAAAATCGGAGCTTATAATCCAGTGTAACTAAATATGGGTAAAGTAATTATCTTAAATGCTACAACATCAAATATTTTTCGAAAATTGCTATTTTGGTGGATGCGCCGGGCTGAAGAAATCTTTCCCAAAAACTAAATTACGTCCCGTAAATGGATAATTGAGCCGGAATTTGGTGTAACTTTTATAAGAATTGAACAATTATTAAAATATTTAGAACAAAATTTATTTTTCTAAACTTCCAAGCTTCAGTTCACCGAAATTTTTTATTCCGATTATCTTTATTTTTGTTGATTACTGTTGCTATTTTAATTATTTTCTTTCTCATTTCTTTGTTGAGATTTTTAATTTAACTTCTTCTGACGTTTTTGCTTTCCAATATTTTATTTCAAAGTAATTACTAATAACGCCACAAACAATCTTTTATTGTCACGACTTTGGTTGCGTGTATGTATTCTCAAAGTAATTTCCTAAACAAATAGATTTCAAATCATCGAAGTTAGTTTAGAAATCTAACATGACACTTATAGAGAATAATGGGTTGCGTGGTCTAAAATTAGTTCATCCGGTTTTAAATTAATGTTATCAGATATTGGAAAGGAAATATTTTACTCTTTTCTTTGTCGTCAATATCTTAAAAATGTAAATTATATTTTTTTCAAAATATTTTAAACAAATTCTTTGATTGACCGGTTTGAGATGTGGTGTATTGTATCGGATATATCATTTCTCTCAGTTACAAATCGATGGTAAGTGTGTTCAATTTTTGGTAGTAAATCATCAGCTTCGATCTATTGGGAAACTTTGTACGCTCCAACTAATATCAATTAAGCCAACAAGGGCCTTGAGATGATTTACCTGATAGTGTCGATAAATCATTCGGCAATCTAAATACTTATTGAAATAATAGTGTAGTTATTAATCGAGAGGAGGGAAAATAGGAATAACGACGTTTGGGGTAAGTCGGAAGTATCGTATAAGACCCAAGTACTCTAGGGTGTTGTAACACGAGGCAAGTTCCACGTTGTCGAATACACCGGCAAATCATCAGCAACAACTCCGCAGTGCCTGGGAATAGCCTCCACATAAAAAATTGCCGTAATAACAGGAATATGTGTCTCTAACCAGAAAGGTCAGTGCTCCAGGGAATTTTAATTGGCTGGGGCTTGTGGTGGAGTTGTTTGCCGACAATAATACCTGATACTTATAAAATATCTGTCTAAATGCAAAGGAAATTTTAAATTGTTTCCTCGGTTATTAAAATCCAGGTTATAATCTATTTACACAAAAAAAATTAAAACTAAAGTCAAAGTGGACCCTCTTCTATAATCTCAATTACGACTAAGATGCTTTCATTGGAGGAGGCTAATTTTGACAAACTTGTAAATACTGTACGTAACTCTTTTAGTTTTTCTTGTAGGGTTCTTAAAGAAATGGCTTAAAAGAAACATTAAAAACATATATTTCATCCTGTTTTTGATGTTTGACTCGTTTTCTAAATTAACTGAAATTAACCATTTACATCAAAAGTTATTTTGTTTCTCTTTTCATAGCACATGCGCAGAAAGATGATTGACTATGTATAAAGCACATTTGAATATCAAAGCCATTGATGACGTTAACTTAAATAATATATACGTTATAAATTACGATTTAAAACTTACAAGAACTAATTTACGAAGTTGCATCAACAAAGAACACAAAACAGTTTTTTAATACGCGCAAGTTGGCACGCTTAATTTTAATTTCAAATGAAATTCCTACTTACTACATGTTAACATTTTCTTTTTACCATAATGTAATGATTTCATAATCGTGCCGTGTCAGCATCCAAGCAGAATTAACTCGATAGTTTATATTCTACGTAAGTACTGTAATTCCGACATTTTGTGAGACGATATTAGTTAATGATTGATACAAAATTATGAAACAACTTCGGAGATATTATAGTTCATGGCACAGTAGTTCCATGTTTTTCTATTAAAATTTAATAACAACCATTATTCCTAACATCTGACATAAAACTAATTTTGAATGACAGCTTTATTAAAGCATCCCGTCATTTTTATACAAGAATTAATCGTGCCTCTCTCTTCTAAGAAATTACATGATACTCTCCTGTAACTAATCTTATCTACTTTTATTCCGTTTTATCGATCTACGCCAATCAGCTGCAACCTAATTTCTCGCATCCATCATAGAGGCAAATACCTTATGTGATAAAAGTTCTAAATTCAAGGTCAGTCATTTAAATTTTTTTTAAATAATGTGATTTTGTAAATAGGTGCAGTAATCTCTACAGCCCAATGTGGAATTCACTAAATATCAAATAAGGTGTGTTTCAAGAAGATTGTTTTGTAAAATGTTTGGTATAAATGGGCCAACATTTTGTTTTTAAAAGAGCCCAGCTATCTAACTGTTTAATCGCTTCAGTTAGATAAAAAGAGCTTCATTACCGTGATCATTAATGTGATTATTTAAGACCATTACTTCAATATCGGTGCTCCCTCTTTATTTAGAATTCCAGAAATAAGAAATAATACTTAGAAGGGATGAAATTTTAAGATATGCTTTATGATAATTAAATTTTAAAGTAAATACACGCATGCAGCTGTCCATTAGCACATATTTCCCGACGTTTTTTAATCCTCTTGTGTTTTAGTAAAATGACCAAACACGCTTAACTTTAATTATTCTTTACTTTTGATTCAGTTTTACCAGTTTTATGGCCGAGGCAACAAAATTCATTAAAGGATTGGCATTTTAAAGCGGATTAGGGCTAGGAACTCGAGGACCTCCAACTGGTCTCGGAAACATTTGCAAGAAGTTGAGGTAAAAGCGACTATGAAAACCTGGCGTCAGAGCGCCTTTCCATCTTATTTCCGGCCAGAGATGGAAGATAACTGACCCTTTTTTAAAACTTTGTTTTAATCTTTGTTCTATATAGTCAGGAAAGTAAAATTGCATTGTCTGTCAAAGAGTCGGAAACTTTATGTAACTCTAACGGTGATGTTTATAATCAAAATTTTAGACATCTTACTGTTTCTTCTCGATTCTTTCATTAACCCAATTCGAACTGTTAGTAACTGTGACACAGTTCGTAGGAGCGACTCATAATCTTAAGAAAAAAGGAAACATTTCCGTAATAATTCAAGTTATGTCAGTAGCGAAATGGGTCGTGACTGCATAGTTAATTATACTGTTGGAAATTCATTTCTGATACCTTTTTTCAGTTTAGCCGCTTAACATTATACACACGATTTTTACATTATTGTTGGAATTACGTCGACTTTCCTCCAATGAGATTTTTTTTATATTAATTACAATTGGTAATGCTGCCTTAGGGTGAGAGTTGAACGAAATTACATAAGAAAATTATAGAGTGGTGGTGCCACGCGTTCAATACAAAGTGTTTGAATAGATGGTAATATTTAAGGGCGATCGAACATGACTAATGAACTCGATCTGGACGTCCGCCCATTATTGACAATGTGGATAAGGTTAATGATACTTTCGTAAAAGAAAAAAAATCTGAAGCAATTCTGTGACAACTTTCACACAGAAGTTTTAGTTACACTGCAATAAACTGCGCCTCTGCAGTTTGGAGAATAATTGTTAACGTCAACAGGCAAAGCTTGAAGTTTTCTATCTGATTACTGTTTGGGCCATCAAAGCAAATCACGATGGCCATCGATTAAAGAAGCGGTAAACGCTTTGCTGTGACAGCAGTAAAAATCCGCTGTGTAAACAGTATTAGAGCCACTGAAATGATGGTACGCAATAACTGTACATGCAATAACATTTTAAATAAATAAAGAGTTACCATTTATTCTGTTAAAGTGATCAGAATTCGAAAATATTGTTGTTTGCCATAAAAAGTAAAAAATCAATCCTAGAATGTAAACAGGTTTTCCGATTCGTTTTTAAACACACGCAAATATCAATATTTTAGAATTACGAGAGTGAAAGTATGTAACATATAAATGACAAACAAGCAGGAAAATCAACTGTACTGCTACTCAAAGCTCAAAACCATTTAAATGAGAATTTATTTATGTCTTCTTCATACTTTGATTCTGCAAATATTTTTGTTTTGTCCTGGCGCATCCACCATTTTTTTGATTTGGTTAAGTCGACCATTAAATTAGCAAATTATGTAGTCAACAAACTAGAAAATCAAGGTTATGTTACTCGAAACTCAATGGGGCTATAATCGCCACTTTCAATTGTGTGATTATAAAATATTTTTGTTTTGTCCCGACGCATCCACCAATTTTCTTTTCGATTTGGTTAAGTATGCTAATAAATTAAGAATAAATATTGTATGCTATTATACTAGTGAAATGGACTGCCAGTGAGGTGTGTATTTGGCATTGTGCATGCAAGGAAATAATAAAGTATTGCCTCGAATGAAATCGATTTAAGTACATCCGTTTTTCCTTTTTTCCGAACGAAATACACTTAATACCGTTTGTATTTAGGATAATGCTATTTGAAGAGGAAAATACTGTTAATTTTTATTATTTGACGTCACGTAAAAGATGTAACTTGCCTAAAATAATTTTGGTTTCACTTGAAAAGTTTTTTACTCGGCTATATACTGTCACCGCCATCATTTTTCAGCGGTTTCACTGCGACAGACATTCTTTTTATTTATATATGATCCGGGTGATGGCAGCAAAGTATAATTAAATCATTAAACTGACGATCTCGTTGAAAATTTAACACATTCCGAAAACAGTGTCTTTGAACATTTACAAAACACTTTATTCTGGACTTAAATACGTCTAAATATTAAATCTCTTTTATTTCAAGACGACGCGCGATATCTCGCTGAGGGTAGTTAATTATATTTCTTATCTTTGTAATTTAATAAAAACTCTAAAAACTTAATAGAACAAAATGTTGGCATATTTATTCGAACAGTTGCCTTTATAAAGTGGTAGTTTTATTAATAAAGTGATTTTCAAAGTTAAATTAAAAAACTTTTTCGCTACTTTTACTCCGTTACCTTAAAACACAAGTAATAAAAATAAATAATCTTTGATAAATACGTAAAAAACAATCATTGGGTTGCGGGCTCAAGAAACTCTGTCAGATTTAAATTGCCCACTTACGGCCCGGGCGCAGAAAGATTAAATACACGTCATCAATAACCCACACCGTTATGACCCACCGTATTTACATATCACCCTAAAAACGATGCTCTTCGTTTGATTAGGTCAAACAAAAGCTCCGAATATAACTGTTTTTCCAATGTCAACATATCAACTCCCAATATGGATTTTTAAAAAGCAAAAATACTGTTTTGGGAAAAAAATACACTACTAAATCTACTAATGTAAAACATTTCTACAGAAAAATAGTTTTCATGACAAAATATAACAGTTCTTTCAGCAATTATAAACCAACAGTATTCTGTAAATTCAGTTCAGTATAACTAGTATGGACGTGGATATTGAAAATTTGTCACCTTATAAAGAATGTACAATTTCGTATCTGAATATTACTTTATTGTTTTTAGTTTGTTATAAACCTATAAACTTTGCGTTATTTTTATTTATTATTTATAATTATTTATATAACTTTTGTTAGATTATGTTGAATTCTAAACTTATGTTGACATATAACAAATACAATACAATTTACTTATAGTTTCCATTTATAATGGATGACAATTTACACGAAAACAAAAAGTAAAGAGTATAAATTAATACAATCTGAAATACTCACCGAAAACGAACTTTGATGGTTGACATTTTTTATATTGTTGTTTATATAAAATTACATTATTTACGAATTGTTAACGTACATATTCCTGCTTAACAATAGGAAATTTGATTAAGTTAAAACAATTTTAGTCTTTCAATGAACATTCCAGCAAACAATATTTACTATTATGCCTAATTACAGTACCATTGTTACATTAATAAATTATGATATTCAATGATAATATTTTATTTATTAGACCATTTTTTGTGTGTTTCTGTTCACCGAGAAATAATTCATAATGACTTAGCCATTAACCTTCGGCGTAAATTAATTTTATATGCACAAAAACTCGGCTTCTTTTAGACATGCTGGACAGGTAAGAATGGAGGTCACTAAAAATAAATTGAAAAATATACTACTGAAAGAAGTAAAAGAAGAAAAAAACATTTGAAAGAAAGGTTGCGCCATCACTTTTAGTCATGGGGCGATTATTTTTATCGTAAAAAATCAATTTGTGTTAGAAAATAGCTAAAACGAATAGTTTGATGTAATTGTTTATTTATATTCTTATTCTTAAAATGGAAGAATTTTGTTAACATCGTAAGAGAAAAAATATCGCTGCTTATATATTAACCTGAACGATTAATCTGGATATTTTGCAGATCGGTTGAAAATACATAGAATTTAAACAAACTAAATTTTCGACAAAAATCCTTACTAAAATACTTAGTATTGTAATGAACTCTAGACTGAATCGTTACGCAAAAAAGTATTTAATTTCATGAAAAATAAAATTGAGATTATTCAAATTTTGATCAAAAAAAAGGTTCATTATTTATATTTCTTATTGTTCTAATTTCTGTCCTTCATCACTTTATGAAAGATCAGACGTATTATTAAGATGAAAAAGAGCGAACTCACAATTTCGAAAATTATTTATACTTATACTAAGAAATAATTTAAAATGGTTACGGATGAATCGAATTTGATGAAACTTGGAACATACTGGATGTATAAATGAATTATGTTTGATAATATGTTTATTTAATAATTAGAAAACGTTAACTGTCGAATAATTAAAAATCTGTCTAAAATAATAATTATATGAAAAAGGTTTTAATGTGAACATGTATTTAAAATAATTGTGTTAAGTATTTATGATTTAGGGGGTTATACTGCATTGCATATTACAGTCAAAAAGGAGGAAAGGAATGCGGAAATAAAGAAAATGGAATAATATTTTTATGTATGGCACGTTACGTGTTGGAAATATTTTTAAACGTTAATACGTAAAAAATATTGTAAAAAATGAGAATATTTAAGCGTGAGTGACATGACGTACTTACAGACCCATCACCGGTGTTTCGCTACTTATTTCCCACAAATGACATTTTTATATAATCAATTCCGTCACGTATTAGGTTCAATAACAAAACTGACAATTTATTCATATATTCGTGCCGTATTTATAAATCACAGCGGCGTACTTCATAAAAGGTTTATTTAACAACTGATAAATGAATATTGATAGCGTACATATCTGCGTATGGAGAGTTTTATTTGGAGAGTGAGTTGCAGAAAATGCGATTTCACATATAAACAGGTACATGGCTAAGAATTAAATTGCATGCGATATAAAATAATGTAGAATAATTTATTGCGTTATCTTCAAACAAGTGTACGGCGACGTTATCATTAATTTTCGTCAAAATAAAGCGGTCCCACATGGTCATTCTGACGTGGCAAATTCAAAATCATTTAGCTCATTTAATGGAAGCAGTGTAAGCGGCTTTCCCATTGCATGATTGTGGATATACCAACTACAATTATATATTTGTGTTTTACTAATGGGTCATTGGAGGCTATACGCCTGGGAGTAATAAATAACGCGAACATTCTAGCTCAGTCTCTTAGGTCGTTTTAAAATTTTGCCTTAAGAATTCTTCCTCGTGAAACAATAACTACAACATTAAATTGTGTTTATGAAAAATAATTTATTACTTGTTTATCAAGTTACATAGTAATAAATTAGAGAAAACTCATCAAACTTTCCGAAATTTATAAGCTAACAAGTTATTAATGTTCAAGACGAACTTTCTGAATAATTCGGAAACAATTACACACTTAACAATTCGTCAAAAATAAATAAACCAACATTTCCAACTAGCTCATTAAAAAAACCACAATGTATGATAAAAGGTTAAAATTGAAACCTTTTGACGATTCAGCTACTCATTTCTGAGATCAAAGGCGTCTTAGAAGCAAGTGGCAACGATGGCAATACTGCACGATATCAAAGGAATGCATATAAAATACCACCTACCTAACCTCTAGGGTCACCAAAATTCGACATATATTTCTGAAAGAAATCGTTTTTACTTTAAATACAAATTGGAACAAACTGTACTGCTAAACGTAAACTGAAGAGAATTTGCAATTATGAATTTTGCGATCAAAGCGACTAAATAGCTTTTATTTTTGCAAAATACGTACAAACACGTAATGCACTCTGTCAGTCTACCAAGATATTATTTTGTTTATTTTGCACATGAAATCTGAAAATTCGAAAACATGCAATTTTGAAAATTGTTGCAGCATAATTTCACAATGCTTATTGTACAGCTTTTAAATTTCATTTTATCGAAAAACTTATCTTGCATGTAATATTTTTATTGTAACAGCACTCTAGGATAATACTTCTCAAAATTTTACAATTATTCAGTTGTTTTATTTTGACCTATATTAAAGATTTTTGGATAATTCACAAACCACTTAATTAAAAAATATGCTTTTTGACTTATTTTGTGATCCTAAATTAGTTCTTGAATTTGTTAGATGTCAAATAATGCATGTTAAAAAAAATCTATATTTCTTTTTAGAGAGTAAAAATAAATATAAATTAATTTATTACGTCAAAAACAGTTGACATAATGAAAATCATATATAAAAATCTAAAAAACACTTATTCCAATTAATGTTGACTAGGTTCGTTGAATATATAACTGTATAACTGAGGAAGTTTAGAAATACCATACAAAAAATACAAACTGAGCTGCGCTATAGTAGAAATGTAATAAATGATTTTTTTTTTAAATATTTTTTAATAATCTGGTGTTATTGTTGGCTTAATGAATAAATTTTGGTGAATTTGCATCGATCGGTGGTAATTTTATTTATCCAGAGAAGGTTAATAAGCAACAACAAAAATAATTTTACGACGTTTGACGAAGGACCAACACAAAAACGGCAAAAAGGTTTGGCAGGATTTATTTATTTAACAATTATATTACTTTGAGCACTTGAGCAAAAACTGACTCCTTTTTCAGGCGCGCCTGTCAGAGCAGAAATAATTCTTTACTTCATATTCATTTATGTAATCATGGTGAAATTTGTGGTTTTCAAGCCTTTTGATCATTATCCAATTTACAAACGTTTAATCTGGATGATTTACAAGTTGACCCAACCGATCAACTTCATGAATTATCAATACGAAATTAAACGCTTTATTTGGATAAAATGGTATTTAGTCCAATTTGCATATAATGAATGTGCTAACATTACAAAACATTTTGACAACATATCAGCCTAACTTAGCAATTGTCCAGTTTAAATTCGTTGGAATCGTTTGCCAAATATTTAGATAAATGTAATTTCGATTTTCACCAGTAACAAACAAATTTCCTCCGGTTTCAAGTAATTTGCCTCAGTGTAACCACTACGAAATAAAAAAATCCCGGATTAATCGCGTTACGGTGGAGGGTAGTATTTTGGGGAAGATGCGCCATTCAATCGATGAAAATTCCCCACTACTCCACCTCTTTTCCCGTACTACGTACACCTTCCGTCTGGTGCAGATTTAATTCTTCGCGATAAATAACCTTCGGTGCAAGTTGCATTGCCAGCTGCTTTGAAGTTAATCACTGAAATCGTGAAATACGAGGACAAATAATTTAATATTTAGATTTATCGCACGCCTCTTGATAGAAAACGTTCTAATTGAACCCTTTTATCTGAACAGACCGATCAAACTCAATCTAACAATAAAGCCACGGATTTGGGACCTTATCCACCGAATCGAATCAACTACAAGCATTACCTTAGAGCGAACCCTTCATTTTTGAATTTTACAACAAATAATTACAAACAGACGAGACGTGATGTTTTACTACTATAGACTGGGTCTTCTTAAATTTATTGCTTTTCACTCTTATGTATATAGTTCAGTTTTCTGTAGAATACAGCAATTCGGACGGTTTGAATAATATGAGTACATAAAAATCTAATAAATATTTAATCCAGCTTGAGTCACTTCAAAACATGGTTAAATTTGATTGAATATTGAATGGTTCTGTTTCTTTTCACACTACCTCCAAAATGTTACCATGTATTAGTTCTAAAACTTTTAACTTTGCACTCCATACTCAGAATATTTCTTCCTGGATACATCCCTTACTGGCATAAACCTCAAAATAATTTGACACGCGGTTCTCTGCATAGTCACATAGCCCTTCCACATTCATCATCTGCGTCCATCCAAGTTGTGATTGCTGATTATCCACTTTTATTTATTAAATTGTGATTTTTTCCCTAAATATGTGATGTAGTGTCTCTGCCAGAAATGGCTTTTATTGAAAGGACCCCAAAAAATGAGACCGTTGGCTAGATATCAGTCACCGAGACTATTCTAGCTGAGTAGAGTAAAAACTTTGGGTCTATTTCTCTAAGTGTCAGTGGGGCTACAGAAATCGATGTTTCGGCTTATACAGAAATTAATCTTAGCATCAACAAAAAGCTGACTATAAGTGTAGAACTTGATGAATTCAAAAGATTTAGATTGTTAATTTGTGTCAAAATTTGTTCGGATATATTGCGAGAAACGGAGAAGAAACAAGTAACGAGAAGCTGAAATGTATTAGTCAGTTACAATATTATAAATGTGATTAAATTTGTTATAGTTACATCTACAAGGTAACCTGAATTTTACTTCAAAGAATTATGATGTTGAGAACATACCAATGTGGGTATTACCGCAAAGCGTGCGAACATCAAAGTTTATTTAGATATGTTAAGGACATCATCGGTATTAAGACTTTAATGAAATGGTAATTAACTAAAAGATAATTTTCTTTTTGCTCCTTAATTAACTAATGAATAATTAAAGTACATTTGAAACAGGATCAAAATCAAAATATTAAAATTTTGTATTATACGTTTGAAAATTAATTAAATTAATAGAGAAAGATTGTGACATGGATTATATCTTTATAAGGTTCATATTATCAGTAACATCTTAATTATAAATTTATCAGTAACGTAATAATTAGATAAACGCCTTTATATATGTTAATGTAATATAAGTTAATATTTTTCGCTTTCAGAATATCAAGATTGAAAACATTTAAGAGGAGGTAAATTCTAGAGTTGAATATTGGTTGAAACAGATGTAATTTCGATATGTCACAATTTTATTTATCTTATATTCATGTGATCTGTTACTGATTGTTACACGGTACGCGTTCAGCACCTATAAATATAAAATAACATTTACAGGATATTTGTGGTAAAATTTCTGAATGCGAAATAGTTTTAGAAATAGTGACAAATTAAATTTAAATAAAAAACAATAGCAATTAATTAAAATGTCTTTAATATTGTGCATTTAAAGTGGTAGTAATAAAAACGTAAAGTTGCGATTGACAGAGTATAATTACAGCAATCATCATGCATATTTTATGGAAAACTAATAACGTTAATGAAAGTTGGTTAAATTGTTTGTCGTAGTTGGAGGGAGCCATGAGTAATTTATTTTAATTGAATTAAACACGTCAGGAGCGAAGTAAAATTATATTTTCATAACCTTAACAAACTTTGAAATATGGAGCAGATGCATAGTCAATATTTTCGAGAACTCCGTGAACAGGTTGCAACTAAGTTTGCAATGAATACCTCGTGTAATAATTTGCATATACAGGGAATGAGGATTTCATATTTTAATATTTGGCCAAAATTATGCTAATCAGACAGTGTCATAAATTGAAATGACTTACCTTCAATGTAGTGCTGTCGAGGTTTGTGCATCAAATCTGGAACAGAAACATAACCGGTGAAAATGTTGAAAGAATTATTAATTTTGTATTTGTTCAAGTGAATAATCCAATAGAATCTGTTTGCTGTAGGCATCAATAAGAAGGTAAACATGTTTACCTGAGTTTTTGCGAATCTGCATTTGGTGCAATGTCGTCGGAGCTGTAAGAAAATTTTTCTTTAACAATGTTGTCGAGAAAATACGTCTATGCCAATTTACCATAATAAATCATGCAGAAAATTAATTAAGGGTGGGATAAAGTTATGGAAACAATAATGCTAAGTATAAGCTATACATTACTACTGCTGAAAGGTGTGCAATAAGTGGGAGTGTGTTGGTAACAAACATTAATGCATATGCGGACTCTGTTCGAGGCTAATTAAAAGCGGAGCCACCATCTCACTTCTTTATTACAACAATAAATTTTCATTTATTTCACTGGTACTATGGAAGCAACCACAAGATTTTTTATACAAATGTACATAAAATTGGGACTCTTACTTGTGCAAGCATTTTATGACCATTGCTATATATAATTCAGTCCTAGAATCGTATAAAATTCTAATGTACTCTCCATTTACTTAAAGCAATTTTTACAGACAAAATGAGAAAGTAAAATTTTCCTTGTAACTGTAATCCGTCACTTAAAAGGAACTCGATGCCGACGCTGCACCAACCTTCGAAACGAAATAAAACTCTAAACGATGTTAAACAAAAAATAACAACAAAATGAAACGATATCTCAACTCTCTAAAGGAAATTACATGAGTAAAAAAAAATACTATTGACATCGGCAAACCTCCACGTTGAAAAAACGTATTAAAATACGTTGTTATTAAATAAATAAACGACCGAAAGGCCAGCTTCCTTAAAACTACATTGAACTAAATATATTTCAAGTTAGTGAATATTGAAATGAGAATATCTTTACAATAAACTGATTCAAGGAATGAAATTTATTGCATCTGAAATCGTTTCTTCAGCTTTCTCGATAATGCCATCGACTCAATTCCTGTAGCAGCGGCTTCCCCGGATTCGATCTACTCGAAGATTAAGAAATGTCCATCGAAACTGCGAAATTAATGATGAAACAATAAGTTCTGGATCCGCAGGAAATAATTTAGCATCTCAATAAATTGAAATTCTAAATTCGGTTTAATTTTAATATGTATGATTGTGGAGCTTGTTAGCGCAGGAACCGAAAAAAATCGATCAACTCCCTGAAGAGTTATCGTGTTACTTGGATCGTGTTGACAGACTGACTGAGGGCGAAAAAATTTGCACTCTTTACTTTCCGATCGTAGTCCCAGCGGTGTAAGTTTTACTTTTGTGTGACATCTTGTTCCCGAGGAATCCAGATCGGAAAATAAATATTTTAAAATGTTATTACATTATTGCCACTTTGCCTAATTAATTACCACAATTTTCCAACCCTAAATGATCACTAGAAGGAATTGTTGAAAAAATTATGTTGTCTCACGTACTTCGTCTTGCGATGTTTTTAATTAAATAAATAAACATTTCTAGGGTTAAAAAGGAACACCTGTACGGTTAACTTAACGTTGAAATAACGTTGCAAACAGTAATATTCTTCAAAAAATAACTGTATACATTTTAAGTAGTACCAACGAATTTTCTACTTCACGTTTTAGTTAAATGTAGTTTCAACCTAATTTTAACGTCTATTATTTTTCTCGTGTTATTATCATATTTACCAAAAAATTGAACGTAATGTGAAAATTTTTAAGACTATATTCTGAGAAGATTTATGGTTATTATTAACATGGTTTTCTAACGTTATTTTGTTACGTTGATTCTGAGTAAAATGTTTCTGTTTTTTAAACCCTTTGATTTGATTTTATTTAAAATAGTAAACGTTTTTGCGACTGTATTTTTTATTTGTATTGACGCAATTATTAGATATTGTTAGATGATGGATTAACAAACACATTTGGTTTTATTTAAAATGTGCATCAGTAGATGTGGATTTTCAATTATTCATCTAAGGTGAAGAAATGGTTCTGTTTTTCATTCGTTCGTCGTCTTAAGGCTTTTATTGGTTGCGTCTACCTTAATCCTAGCCTGTGCGTATCAGAACCAATTAATCTCATCGAGATGAAACTACCACGTGTCGATAAAATCGGTGTGATCGGATAAACATTTTTGTGTGTGGGTGTAATATTTTATATATGTCACTTATTTGTAAGAGATTGTCAGTGATGAAATTATTGAATAAAGGTAGGTCTCACGGGATAATTTTTCAGTGTCATTTCGCATTTTCAGGTAACCTGGAATTAGTTTAGTTATTTTCGTAATAAATATCGTGGTGATAAATCTTTTGTTGTACGTTGAGAGGTACGATGTTATCAGAGGGTCCCGAGAAAATCAATTTCGTAGCTACGAAGCGGATCAATCACCCACCAAAAAAATTATTGTAATTTATTTATTAGTATGTCTGTATCATTACAGAAATGTGTGAAAAGTTAAACTACATAATTTATACAGTAGATTCTAGGAACATGCGAGGTGATAAAGAAATGTCGAAAAAAGTATTGATTACTTATATTTTATAACAGCAAGAAAATTTCTAGACGACAAAATATGAC
This sequence comes from Asbolus verrucosus, assembly GCA_004193795.1. Classification (NCBI taxonomy): domain Eukaryota; kingdom Metazoa; phylum Arthropoda; class Insecta; order Coleoptera; family Tenebrionidae; genus Asbolus; species Asbolus verrucosus. Next base: position 29,882 of record QDEB01024000.1, on the reverse strand, counting down.
GGAAATGTACTGTCAAACTTGTGTATAATCACGGATTAGTCCAGACAACAACTTGGCAATTGTGGAATGTTCAAAGCAACTTATAACAACAGTAATTAAACAACTTTATTTTCAACATACCAAGAGATTTCCGCGTAGTTTCTGGATAAATCTTGGCTAAACCACGATTCATTTTTTTACATCCCTTATACAAATTTTCTGATATTCGCCCTTCAAAAAGACTTTAATAAAAAAGCACGAGTCCCTGTTGTATGATTTAGTTTTTCTCGAATCAACCAAATCAAATTACGCGCCTATAGCGCATAAATTTTACATTTCTTTTTGTGACTTCTTGGTAAATTGATACGTTTTAAACAACTTATTAAAAAAAATTAATTAAAAAGTGTTTTGGTTGCATATTTTACAAATATAATAGAAATAACATCACTTGAATTCGTAGATTATAAGAAATTTGTCTTTTTTGAAACTGATGTATAAATTCGTTTATAAAGCGCTTTCTAACTTTATAGAAAAAATTAATTAAAACCTTTTTTAACGGATAAAGTCAGTCGCACACAAGGACAGTATTGACAAAAGACATTAATTATTAATTCTTTATGAAAAGAGCAGTGAGCTTTAGTAGTTTTATCGATTTCTTTCCATTCTGTAGAACGTCCGTATTATTATATTTTTTAAATCTAAATAGCACATAATTCTGAATATCCAGATATTAGCTAATAGCAATTTATACCGTTTTTAATTGAAATTCAGCATGGGAGGCATTGATTTTTTTTTTACATTTAAAAATGTAACAATTGTTAAAAAAGGTCGAAATCACTTTTGAATTAACGGGAAAACAGAAAAATTTAAATTGAAATGTTAGATTAGGGTGAACATTTTATATAAAAGATATTAATCGTGTTTAGCGATATTGGGAAATGAAATATTTCAAAACTGCTGGATTAGTCTTACAGGTCGGACGATAATGTTTCGTAGCTGTTTGTTTTCGTGGATCCCATAAAAGCTTTTGTGTGTGTCGAGTGAAACTTCATCAAAATAAAAGTAACTTTTATTTACAATAGCAATAAAACTGATTGGGCACTTCACGCTTTAACAATATGCTTTTATGCAAAGTTGAGTGACATAAGCGAAATGAGAAAACTTGGAAAAGTGGAATATAACGGTAGAGAAAGTGTGGATTAGATCTAAAGCTGTGTAAGCTAAAATGGTACGATATGAACTTATAGAAGCTGCTTCGAAACGATAAGTCACTGTAATAAACTGAAGATGCGGCAGCATTTTCAAACAGACACTTACATCAAGAAATGGAAAGTTTTCCGAACGATTACTGATTTATGAACTTGTCCTTTTTTATTAGACTAGACACAAAAGGGAAATATTTGACATAAATAGTTTTTATGTGTGAACCTTGTAAATTCTTGTTCGGCCAATTTCCGTTAAGTAGCGAACAAATTTTCCTCTTTAGAAAGAACCAAATCAGAATGAAGCCTATCAACTCGTGTAAGAGGTTTTTCCTTTAAAGCATATAGTTATCGGTTTTTATTCAATTGTACTCTTTACAATTTTGCTAGCGTAGAATTTTTATTCGCGCATTGGAGAAATGTGTTCCCATACAAAAGTAACGTTTTTCAACAAGGTTTATTTTCCACTGCTGCCTACATATAATTTCAGAGCAAAAATTCCACCAAACTTTCGGTTACAATTCAAACTACAGAACTATAACTTCGGATTGTTAAGATCATAGCTAATACGTTTGACTGCTTCGTGAACATAAAACAAATTCACTTTATATATCTGTACGTAAAAGAGCTTAAGGAGCACTAATTCTCAAAGCCGCTAGTGAAAACAATCTCCCTTCCTCTAACATGGAGCGTCATGAGCAGGTTAATATAGGAGAAGATAAATTATTATATTGCCTAGAGGAAGTTATATTGCTCATAGACGTGTCTCTACTTATTTGTCTAATGCAAGCGCGCGAACCACCCACCTTACATGATTTAAACTTTAAAGATTCATTCCCTGCTTAAATTACACTGAGAAATGTGTATTTCACTTTTCTCAAATATTGACCATGTCGTACTGATGAGATTCCAGTCTTAACTTTTTTCGAAAAGATAAAATTATTTCGAACTAATGCCAATCGATAATCCCACCTGAGTGATATAAAATAGTATTTACCCCGTTTGCATGTCGTATCTTGACAAGTAATTTTTTGTGGGGAATAATTAAACATTTAATGGATGTTAAACAACAAAGTGAACACGAAGTTAGAATAAAGGTCAGGTTAAAGTTATATAGACGTCTGTATTAAGTTTTGAAAATAATAAATACGATCTAAAAGCATACTCCCTTTATTGGATAAATTATCAAACGATGTTTATTACACATTCTTTTGATGTCGGCCAAATTTACTGTTTTGATTTTTAATCGATATTCAATATCCTTCGACATTTTTTTTTATTAAAATGCAAAAATTTTCATAGAAACAAATTTTCCTTCAAACACGAGCAAAAAAGTAGTAGAATTTGGGATTTTTCCAAATCTTTTCAAATGGGGTGATGGACACTGTTGTTTCCATTGGTGCGGAAAGAGATTCTATTTTTATAATATTACACTGACACGTTTGAAACGCTTTTTAATGGAAGTGAATTCTCAACAATAGTCACAATTAATCTCTTCTGCCACCCTAGCAGTAACATTTTTCAATACAACCTCCACCTCTTCTAGATTTACTCAAATAAATTTAATTTTCAGAAACTTTTCAACAAGTAGCACTCACCCCATCACAATTAATTTTAATCCTTGTCAAACGACAAAAGTGTACAGCGATTGCAATGAAGCTGTATTTATGTTTTTCGTTGTCTAATATGCTTATCGTATGAGCTATGGTTTATTACTTTTCAATGTTCATTGTTCATTGCAATGCCTATTAGCACATAATTCGCTTGTATAATAGGCTTAAATCTACGCAAGCGTCGAGTTATTGCGTGTAAACGTAGCGGAAATAATGAATAGAGACGTTAGTAATATCTTCGGGATTATTCTGGATGGCACCTAACCTTAAAAACGAATTTTTCCCACCCTGATTCCTCATGGCGTGTTCCATGCCCAGAAAATGATATTTCCGATCTGTCTAGTAACGATAAGACAACACGACGTAAAAAAAGCTAGAATTTTCTGCGCATGCGCTATGGACAAGGAAATTTTTAAATACTCGCGTTGTTTTAAAATGACACGTTACAAAATAATACAAACTATTTTATAGTTACGTTGAATGGGTGATAAATTTACTGGCTTAGACAGTGCGAAGCTGCGTCGTGGAGGAGGCAATAAAATTCGAATTTGTCCATCGCGGAAGATGTTTGGTAAGAGGATGAAATGTGGTGTTTATGAAGGGTTCGTGTTGCGTGTTTTGTGAAATTGGAAAACAACATTTATTTATCGAAATTCAAAACGGGATTAAGCGATGAATGCTTTGGATGGTTCGTTTTGGATTAGTCGATAAAAACAATAATTATGATGATATATGGGCTATTTAATGGAAAAGCTCCGGTGAAAGCGTAAGCTGTGCGACATCAGGTTTCAAAAACGTAAATATTTTCAATTGTGCTTTTTAGGGCTATACATTAGCAAACCGGACAGTGGAAGGGTGAGTAGCGAACACATAAACCGACACGTGCTACACAGTGCCATTATATAGACATCACGATTTATACGATAAGGGTGATCGATGTGCATGGACGCCTGATTACTTCTATCTACAAACTCACTATTTACACCCTCTCCACACAATGCGTATGTCGGTGAAATAATGGTCAATAATTATTGGCGTGCATGCAAGAAGATCGATATTAATTAATAAAGTGTACGCCCTAGAAGCTTTTACTGCAACACTCGCGACTGTAACCGACGTTAAAATGACATATTTTTCGACGCACCCCTAAATATCCATTTAACTGTCGATAAAGGAATTAAAATATATATTGTTATCACCCCTAAACGGATAAAAATTTTACAACAATAATTTCATCCTTCAATTTTGTGGATGCTGTAAACCTGAATGAATATATCAAGCCCGAAATTTATGTCCCTACATGGTTTTTGGTTCACTATTCCGATTTTAGCGAGGTTTCCAATAACTATCTGGTTCAAAACTGATTTATTTAAATTGGGAATTAAGTCAATTATGAGACATTACATCTTGTCAGAAGCACGTGAGGTCGTTCATTTTGGCAAAGACAAAAACATTCGTTGGCATGCTTCTTGCATCCATAGAAGAGGGCAAGGAGTTGATGAGGAACAACGAAAAGGCGACATGACGAATGCGTTGGAGAAGCTTGACCCAAGACTTACGGTTTTGTGCTGTAACAAGTTTAAAGTAGCTCGCCAACATTTTTATTTATGAGTTATTATTTAAAAAATGAACGGCGACATTCAAAGCTACGGAAGTGAGTAAGAGATAAGGACCATTACACAAACAACTCTATTGACCAAAAAGACGCCGAGAGTCGCACTCATATTTTCCGTTGAAAAAGAAAATAAATCTTCAAACGAAAATGTGCCATCTGAAAGTTAACAACATATTCTCACTCACTGGCTGTCAAAATCTCCAGCTGCAACACTTATTAAATTTTAGTCTACCCCCATAATAATTACACCAGGTTACCGGAGTCATTTTAAATTACTAGATTCTTAAGATTATGTTACGAGTGGTATATAAGTTTGAAATAATGGAATCTGGGGATATATTAAATGAGAGTTAATTCGGAGTTAATATTACCTGTGGCGTACCTAATATTAACCATGCATAAGTCCGTGATGTTCCTGCTTACGCCTGAGTGGGAGTATGACACAATATCAAGCGATTAGTTGTAGCTCTCCTCGTAAGTTTCTAGAAAGCGCTACGCAGCTTGGCAATTACTAAAGCTACAACGCGAGTCATGTTTAATGAAGAACTTCTAATGACACGGCTATTAACTGCTAAATGAACAAATCCAAATAGTTTTGTAAGGTTATAATCCCAATTACAGTTTGAGCACTAAAGCGAAAACTTGTCTAAAACAACGTTTCGATGCATTACGCTGCACCTTCAGACAATAAACGGACAAAAAACAACATCTGATCGGCAGTCAGGCGTAAATTTTCAAACTTTTCCCGCATCGTATAGAACATTATATTATGCCTTAAAAATGTTTATATGTAAATAGAAATTGCTCACATTCCACTAAGAAATTGTACCAAAAATTCTTCTAAAATGAGCTACTATTCCACTATGAAGTATCCTATGTGCTGAGTGACTATTAATAAACGAAGCAAATTTAATGGGTTGGCACCCCTGACCGGTTGGCAAACCGTGTCATTTTTTACCAATTTAGGTTTTTAGGTTAGGGTTTTGGCAAATTAGATGCAAAGTAGAAATCAGAAATCGCTACCATTATTACTTACTATCGATTACAATTGATATTGTAAACAAGTTTTGCTCTTTTTTTGTTTTGACATTTTTGAATTTGAGGATTAGGAATGCCAACATAAAAATTTAAAACTGTAGCCAACCCATTCATTAATAGTCACTCGGTATAATATATACCGGTGTGAACGAAACATGGCTTCTCTATGTTAATTATATTTATTGAAGATTGAAGATATTAAAATACATTTTTCGGTGGTCAGTGTATTTAAATTTTTACATTTTTAGTTNNAACTAAAAATGTAAAAATTTAAATGCACTGACCACCGAAAAATGAATTTCAATATCTAACATTTTGATCGCTGATATCAGCGATCAAAATGTTTTCTTATCAAGTTGATTCGTAAACCTAACCTTGATGAGAAATCTCAAAAATAAATTAACAAAACAAATTAAAACATCCAGTAAAGTTTATAAAGGTTTTGAATATGGCCTCCATTTTCTTCAAGGCACTTTCTAACTCTTCTTCCGTTAGGTAAGTTCATTTCAGCCATTAACGGGCGTTTTAAAAACGGAATTTTTTAGATCGCAAGATCGTGAAGGCCATATGTTTGACGTAATAATTTGTTGCCCAAAATACTGACTACGTAGGTTAAGGAGTCTTGTACAGAATGGGTTGTTACCCCGTCCACTTTCTTTTCGAACGTTACGAAAATATGATTCCACGATGAAAGATTTTTATTCAAATGTGAAAACCATTGTTGGAAAATAAAGCAATTTGTGTCAGTGACAGGTTTTACATGTTTGACGATTTTCAATTTCACATTTGTAACTACAGTCAAAGATATAAAAAATGTTTCCACGTAATCATAAAACTTTTTGATCACACGTTAGTTGTTAGTCTACAAGCTTTTAAAAAAACTCACATTAACTCCTAACAGCCCACAAATTGGAAAAATCAATGGTTTGTAGTATTTTAATTATCAAAATATTTTGAAAAATTTAAAAATATGAAACTACACTTAAAATAATAAAGTTGTGGACATTTCCGACAAAACTAAAAGTTGCTAGTTTACGACGGAAGATGGACTTATAAATGGATTGACGATCAAAAATTTAATAGCTTGACATATAGATGTATAAGTCTTGTATGTATATATTATAATAATTATGTTGGTTATGTTCTTTGTTATCATTTTTTTTTAATTACTTATTTCTTATAACGTGCGATAAAATAAATTTCCAATTAGAGTAGGTTGTGAATATTACGTCACTTTAGGTCATATTTTATGTACCCCAAGAAAGTGACAGATGACAGGTCAAAATTACAAATTAAATTTGTTAATTTTTGAAATTTCAGAAATGTCTTGAAATGGAAAATTTTGTTTAAAACTATACTAATATACGTTGTTTATTGCTTTGAAGTTTAATTCTTAGATTAAGTCTACAATTCTCTCAACATGATATTGTTTTTTAACGCCCATTGAAGTTGAAAATATTTTCGATCGCACGTTATAAAGGTATGACATATACCGTATCTATAATAAATACATTTAGAAAGGTTTGTCTGTCTATCTTACTATCTATTTCAATATCTTATTTAAATGAGGAAAAAATGAGGGTGAACCATGTTATAGCCGGTATATTAAAAGTTTGGAAAATGCCTAAAGAAAATTTCATGAAATTTTTATTTATAAATGTCATGGTTTTTATTCACAGCAAAATTAGGAAAAATCATTTATAAATTTAGTCGCTTTTTAAAATTTTTCGAATTTAATTTTTTTATTAACGCTGTTGCGTTTTGTTTACAAACTAGTAAACTAGTATATTTATTCCTAATGCAAATAACTTTCTGTTTTTTCGATTTTTCTTTATTGTATTGTTTATTCCTGTTTGTTTATAATATGGTTTCCTTTAATTCTGTCCTGTAATTTGAATCGTATTGGTTAGACAAATAAAAAATAATTATTACTATTATTATCATCATCTTTACTTATACCTGTACAATCTAAATATCATTTATTGACTGTAATTTGCGTACACAAACTAACTTAAGGTTAATTAAAACGATAAAATATAATATATTTCGCTTCTTGAATGAATTTCAGGCGCTTGCACTAAAAGAAGGTTGAGTGCACGTCTATTTCAGACAGCAACTTTTCTCTCTGCTTTTAATTTACAATTTTTTTTCTCATGAGTTTTTGTCTTTCATTTTATTCATAAAAAGTTTCATTCATTTTGCTCAGAATTGTGCTCTCGAGTGCCAAGGTCAGAGGAGTTGATTTCTACCAATTATTATTTTTTTGTGTCTTATGTTCGGTTAGATATGTATGAATACATTTCTACATTCTAAATCTGTTTCATTGTCACAAGGTGGAACAGTTATAGATAAACATCTTTCCTGTAGTTTTCATATTGATTACTGATATATTATTATCACTCTGGTCTAGTTATGTAACAATTTGAGTAAATTAATATGTGATGTAGACAATTTTCCGAATCAGTAATTAATTATTTTGAAACACGATAGTGTCCCGCTTCGTTCTGTAACAATGTATAATTATTAACACATTAGAATAATGACCTTTGGTTCAATTGTAAAGAACATGGTGGAATCAAACTGTAGCAATGAAAGGGAAAATGAACATTGAAATATCTGAAACAGATAGTAGGATTTGATATGAACACGCCAACTTACAATATTAATAATAAATACGCTTGAAAAATATTAAAATCGATGTAATATTGAAATGAACAAGATCAAAAGGAAAAATTTCAATAGGAAAAAGCTGCACAATGAAACAGGAAAAACAAAATTCCTGTTCTAATTGGAGAGCGCCCTGTATCAAAATATGGAAACTATTTTTCATATGAGGTTGCGTGTTAGACCTGTAAGCAACTGTAACTCGAGAACCGCCGCGAATTGGACATTGATTTTTCAATATTTCCATTCCAAATGACATGCTTAATCACTTCCTGAATAGCCTGTATACCCATATGCCAAATCTTGTTGTTTATAGCGCAGCAATAAATTGAACAAAAGTAAACGCAACAATGTCATTAACGACTCTATTTCCAAATTTACCACAAACGATTTCGACAAATTGATTTAGATTCAAATTTTGACAATTAGTAGCAAAGTTTTTCCGTGTTACAACGGGAAATAAAATTTAAGGCTTTTTTGTGGTTAACATTCCATACATTTATAATAAAAAACTGTGGGAATAAACATCACATACACTAGTCTTCAGTGTGTAAAAAAAACTCCATGGCAGCCCAGTTAGTTGGTGTTCTTAGTTCATAATAATAACCTTTATTGTCCAACGGTACATAATACATAATTAAAGGACACAAATCTAAACATTATTATGTTTAGATTTTATATATTTATTATGTTTAGTTTTTTATATATTTATAAAAACAAAAACGCAGCACACATAGGAACAAAATATACATCTATGAAGATTTTGTAAAGGTAATATGTTTTTAAATAAATTTAAATGCTCAAAATATAAATCGACAATATGAGATATTTTGTTAAAACAAAATGTCATTCTATATAATGTTGAACGTTTTAAAATATTACATTTGCACTTAGGTATCTGCAACGTAGGAGTAGAGCGCATATCAGTTCTGGGAACTACAAAATAACAATTCTTTTCTATTCAAGTGACAATAAATTTAATGCATTCAACAATATACCAATGATCAAAACCATGTATGAACTGTTAACTCTGAATCAAAGCTATTTGAGAAAACGCCTTTGTACGGTTTCAAGAGAGGATTTGTATTGTTCATAGTAACAACCACATCTGGTTCAAATAGCATTATTTTTGACGAAAATGAGTTACCAAAAAAAAAGAGGTGTAAGACACAAACACTTGATAACTAAAATTTTGAAGTAAAGTATTATTAACATAATATGTCAAAATAAGGATCTGTGTTAAAAAAATAAAATTTCGTTCTTGTAGTTCACAACGTTTTGTAATTATTTGCAAATAAAAAATATTCAACTTCTTCCATTGAGTAGTTGTAACTTCCTTCTGTATAATGTTGTTGATGAAGTATTGAAGAATTACGATAAAATTTTGTCAACGTTCATCGATAATTGCCTTCAAAGGTGGCAGTGGTTTTGATCCATCTGTTGTGACATAGCCTTTGTGAACGCATGATACCATGTCTTTGCTTAACCCTACAGAATGAAATTTTTATAGTACACTTTTTAATAAAAAATAAAAATAAATTCGAGCTTTGACCAGCCGCAATTCCAACATCGAATGACTAAAAACGAACGACCATCACGGATATTTGCTCTCCTTATATGTAAGTGAAACTGTATCAAAATTTTGTTTGGTTCATGAACCATTAATATTGATTAGCACCAATGAGGAATGATTTTTGACAGTTAAGTGTTAAATGAAGGTATGTCGAATTCGATAATCTGTTAAATGAAATTGTAATGAATGAAAATGTTCAGTTTAGGTAAGGTTTAGATGCGAAAATGCGGGATTATGAATTTTTTACGGCAAGCAGTAGAGTTTGGAGTTTAATTGCAATTGCGGTTAATAAATAGGTGCAGGTAACGGAAAGGTGTTTTGGTGAATGTGCAAACTACAGGTTTTAACATCGAAACTTTGAGTAAGCATGCAGACATAAAAACACTTGAACGTACAGTTAAAGTATAGCAGAATTCCGGAGACCAACACGAAAACCACAACGAGTAAGACTAAAATGAGCAGCAGAATGGTCGGCCGGCACCAGGAGACCAAACAGGAGTTCCTGGCCTCCGGCGTGGTGGAAGGGGTCTGTGAGCCGAAGCACCATCCGCACGAGTCCGCCTCGGTCGGAGCGGGCTCCTGCTGCAGGTGAGAGGCCCTCACCACGCTGCTGTCACCGGCTGCGTTCACGACGACGCCACGGTAGAGGTTGGCTCGCGGAATGAAACCGTCGTCGTCTTCGTCGGAGCGGAGCGTGGCGTCGTTGTAGACGCCGTAGGACGCCACCATGCTCGCCGCCGACTGGGGGCCGTTCGTGTACCTCATGGCGGGTTCAGCCGCTCCTGCAGACTTCGACCAGCACCAACAGGAATATCCAATCTGCTCTTTATCGACCGCCCCGGCAGAGCTGCTGCCATATGTAGTCGTTTCCCTTACGTACCAAGAGTCACTATACGTCTGGGGTGATTTAGACTGACGGCTATTTGTATTGTCACGTGTCACGTGGTAATTCGTATTTACTCCTGGCTCTCCTTTGTAATTAATTTTGTTCGCGCTCAAAACCATTTCTCACACATTTTCCACACATCGACTTTCTATGCCCAGGAAGACATCACAATTCGTTTAGCGACATTGTTTACCGATTCCAGCATTTTTTTTTAAAAACGTATGTAAATCAACATATTTATCGTACAACAAGAAGTTAACTGTTTTTAAGCACATGCTTGTTAGTTTTTGTTAGCACCATCTCTTTCCGGACATCGTTAGAGCAACACGAGGACTCTGCAAAATAAACACATCTTCATTATTAACACAATCCCTTAACAATCTTAACGCACATACAAAATTCATTAATTAGACGTTATATTGCCGTTCCCTCTTATCGTCATGGGAAAACAACTTACTGCAAACTACGTCATATTTTCTCGAACTATTTTTCCGAAAAACGTCAAAGTTTAAATCATTTTTTCATTCTGACGATGCGACTAGATTGCTCTTCAATTAAAAAAAAGTGCACAATGTGAAGTTTTGAAAATTAAATGTTGAACATACATTTTTTCTCCATAAAGTTCACTCTATTAAAAACGTGAAAAACAACATTTTATAAGTTCAAAACCATAAAAAAATATCATAGTAAACTTTTTGATAACTCATCTTTTGTTTTTCAAATCCCAAAAACATAAATTCCTCAAAATTATTTATCTGAATAAATGTAAAAGATGGATTGTTCTATTGTTTAAGTAAATTCCTGTTTCTGCTTCCGGTTTTGAAAATTTTAAAAATTTGAAATTTTTCAAAAATTAAAGTACATTGAAAAAATGAATCTAGAAATATAAATATGTCTTTATCCATTATTGATTGAGTAATCTCAAACTGAATTCCCTGGTATATTTCCTAACAATTTTTTTTTTGTTAACAGATGGGGAGGAATCTTATTATACTCAGAATTTTTTGAAATTATCTCTTTGATAGTGACCCCGTTTGATAGCATGATACACCAGTATCTTCAGACAGACATCAGGTTTAGATCTGTAAGAAATCACAATTAGAAATTTTTCTTAATTTAATTTGGTTAATTATGTTTGCAATAGTGACAGATGCCAGATTCCATCAGTTTCACTGACTTCAAAGGTTACACCATTTTAAAGGTTTTGTTGGTCAAACTTCAGTTGAGTGTTAGCCATTGTCTTATAAACGGTGTTCAAAAAAAAAACGGTCAAGTGACCCATGACTTTTTTCATAACGTATGTCTTGGCACTTAAATCCTAACGGAGCACAAGACGCCAAGGCGCAATCGCAGTCAAATGTCAAAATTGACGAATAAAATAAGAAGCTACGACATATGTTCGTCAAAACAAAATCTCGCATGAGGCGACTTGACCGTTTTTTTTTTTTGAATACACGTTATTATTATTATTATCATTAAGTAACGGGTATTCATTTAAAAAGCGCATCAAGTCGTCTTGGAAGACAATTGAATAAAATGAGGTATGTCCACAATTTTTGACAGCGTCAATGACAAACGAAAAATACAATGTATCTCATCATAATTTAAATGAAAATTCGTGCATCATTAAATTAAACCGGCATGGAGACAAAATGGGAAATCAACGGATGGGAAACGCAAGTCATTTCTCCTCTTCCTAATCTCAAATTTCTTTTAATATTTGACAAATTTAAAATTCTGACATAAGAGAGCACATCCCTTTCTTTGCCGCATCTTTGTCTCTCTTCAAAAGCGACTTGATGCACTTTTTAAACACCCAATATTACAGAAATAATGTGAGGTTTAGTTATCATAAATACAAATTTATATTTAAGTCTGTTGTCCATATTGACTGCAATTAAAAAAAAGAAAAGTTTTAGAGTACGGTAAGATTCCACTCCTCATATGTTTATAACATCATTCGAAAATCCGGAATTAATAGTAAATTCTTTTCAAACAGCATTTCAAAAAATAATGCTGCACTTTTAAGGAATATAAAATAAATGACGTCTTGTTAAAGTGCTTGGTTACGGAGTTATAAACTGTTTATTTTTCAAGAATACTTACACCACGAAAAATTAAAATGGTAGTGAAATTTGGTCAGTGATGACAGGATTTATTAGACAAATTTTAAAATATCAAAATGTGCTGTTCAAATTAGTCGATAAAATGTCAAGATAATATACCAGTAGGTTTTAGCTCTTCGAATAGTTTATATTTCGTTTCCATATTATTTGATGAAGCATGTGTGTTTAAACCGCCAATAAATAAATTTGAAATTATGGAATTTAAACTAATTTTCTATGTTGTGTTAAATTTAATTAAAAGTACTGCAACGGAATTTTTAAAGTATGTGTATTATTATTCGGTGTAGCAGGGGATAAAATTTTTTTTTATCGAATGATTTGTTCTTACAGGCAGATGAGCACGATTTTTCGAGTTTCCAGTTTTATGGATTTGTTGTCCTTTTGCTCCTTATGAAACTATAATCAATGTAAAAATTGATTTTATTTCCAGTAATAATTCAGATGCTTATCATTTAATTACTGCTACCGTTGTAAAAATATTACGGTTAAAATTTTTATAACGTGCTCCACTCCGTTTTATAATATCCACAATGACGTTCCATTATTTTGTGCCTTTTTTTGGTAATTGATTGTATCCGGTCGCTCGACGAAATATGAAAAAATTGATTTGATGTATTTTTAGCAGTAAATTTTAAAGTCGATAACATTGAGTAATAGGTAATTTTATTTCAATCAAAATCCGTGACGTCGTCATCCAATCCGACGATTCGCCCTCATTTAGCAAACTGACAGACTTCGCCAGAGTTAGGTTTATTACTGATGTTTGTTTAAGAAAAATGTATACAGAAGCGCATTTTAAATGAGTTTATTGAAGAAACGTAACAGATTTTGTTTATTTTATATTTTGGCTTATTTTTCCTGCGGTTTGCAACAACTGTATTAACGTAATTTTACAGCTCTGATGAAGTTCATCGGTCCGTAAACTAGGTGGAAGGGTAAAACGTCGAGTTTAATAAAATAAACTTGTAAAAAAATGTCAGCAATTTTAACTGAATCGACACAACAAAAATCCAACCGTATTTGAATAGCCTCTGAAAAATTGGAGACAGTAAAACCTTACAGTCTCCAATTTTTCAGAGGCGAAATTACTAAAAAATTCTATAATTTTTAATGATGTTAATTACACAGTTCTGTTTGGCATAAGTAATGTGACACATTTCCTGACTCGTTTGTATAATGTTAAGTTCCAAAACTACTTGCGACACAATGACTAATGCCTAGCTTTATTTTAACAGTATTATCTGAGTAAGCATGATATTCGTGTAATTTCTTTTATTACAGATAAGCGAGATCGATATAAGTAGGTTTTAATTGCCTTCAATTTGTAACTTTTTTGAATATCTTTGTACAAACTGCTGAAATATTCATGTCCACTTATTAAGCTGTAATTAAAAATCTGCTTTTATGTGGAATATTTTAAGTAACTTGTTGAATAAAACAACGCAATTTGGCATCAAGAACGTCGCTTACATTTTAACTGTAGGTGTACTCTAAAATAATTAATTAGATCACAGCCTTCAGCTAAAAAAAATAACATAAATACTACATGAATGATACGAATTTACCAATTTTCGAATAATGGTTTCAGCAGTCATTAAGACTGGGATCAGATTTAGAATGCAGAAGCTCTGCAAAATTTGTAACTCAATTTTCCGAATAATCAAAAATTAAATGAAGGTGATGTGTTGGCAAACTAATTGTTCTTTAAGCCCGAATTGTCTGCAACGAAATTTATGAACGTCAGTGAATTCAGTGATAATTGTGTATGAAGTACGTGCAGATTCAAGAGAATATAGTGCGCACCTGATATCGGTGTCCGGGAACTCGTTAACATGCTGTCATGTTGAGTGTCATGCCGTTTTACTTAACACGAATAAACGAAATATATCACAAGGGACTGTCGGGTTTTGGGCTAAGAAACTTGCGATAAGGAAAGAAATTAATTAAAATGTCGCAGTTGTAATATCACTACTAAATATTTATTGTTCGTAATAATTTTCATTTCGCGGGGAAATGTTTTGACGTTTATATAACTTTTCTACTAAGATCCAAAAATTATAACGATCATCAACCAGCGCCGAATGATTTACAAACCTAAAACGATCCACTCCTCAAAGTTAGTTTTTTATGGGAAGCACAACACGTCCATACAAAAACCAAAACAAAAACTAAAGGCGATAAAAAACTACACGACTTTTCAGGTTTTTGATCTATGTGTCTAGAATAGGTAGATTAAAATGTATCGTTGTAACTTTTCCTATACATCGCATTCTGCTACTAAATAATGGATCACAAAACAAAATTGCTCTATTATAAAGCTTTAGTGCCCGTAAGTTTCATACAACCGATAAAATAAAATTCTACCTAAAGCCTGAAATGAGAAGTATTCATCAATATCTCTGCAGCATAGTTGCGCTTTAGAAATTTATTACTTCTGCATGTGACAAATGCAAAAAAAAATGTTGAGTGGTTCTCATTCTGATCAAATAATTTTCAATCGATGTAGCTGCAACTACTGCTAGTTGCTAATGTAGTTACAGCTGTCGCAGAACAATATGGATGTGCAGAACAAGTAACCACGACATATTTGTTCAGTCATCCAACTCGAGTCGTGATCATCAAAATGCTTTTAAATTGTTTCATTTAAAAGCCCGGAAGTCGGAACGTGTGGATCTTGAAATTCGGTGGATCTTTGATTTCTGGTGGACCTTTGAAACGAATGTAACGTGTGTTCAAAAAAAAAAAGAAACGGTCAAGTCGCCTCATGCAGAATTTTCTTTTGACGAACGTATGCCGTACGTCTTATTTTATTACGTATTATTTTTTGGCGTCTTGTGCTTCATTATGATGAATTAATGATTCAAGTGCTAAGACATACGTTACGAAAAAAGTCATAGGTCACTTAACCGTTTTTTTTTTGAACACCTTTTACCTCTGAAATCAACCGATGTCGTCCCATCTATTTTTAGCGTACAAACATTTTTTTAAATGTGGAGACAGAATCTGTACCTAATATTAGCACATTCGCATTATTTTGCACGCACTTCTATGTGAAAAAAAGTTTTTTTTCTGTTGTCAGTCTGCATATCAATTTTGATCAAAATCGGTCTAAAAAGTCAAAGTTATATACGGTCCAGTCTTGTTGCTGTTACCCACCGATGCTTTGTTGATGCATTAATAAAGGAGTCTATATGTAATTCTTCTTAAATAGTGTCATGTATTTCTTTTTTTAATTATACTATACTTGTTGTCATATTTGTTAATGAAAACAAGTCTTATTACTGTCTTAACAATTTTAACAGCTTTGAAATATTAAGACCAATGTAGAATCACTAGTTTGTTGATAAAATTTTCCTAATTTTGTCTAATTTTTTTTAAAATTATATAAATTTTTTTATAAAAATATTATTTTTTTATTCCATGCTAATCTATTGCGTTATAAATTTTTAGGATTGTTAAATACGTACACTAAATTTGAACCCGATAGGTCAAAGCGTTCTCAAATTATCGATGTGATGTTCTAGAGGACCAGCGAGCGAGCAAGAGACATGGGAAAGAACAAAAGCGCTTCTCGTTAATGCTCATGCGCTGAAAATTTGTTTCCAGTTTAAGAGAACGTCATTTTTGATTTTTTTTTATTCTAAAAACTATACATTGTCGTTTTTGAAATTTGCTCCGTATTTTGGAACAGTATACAGTTAAAACGATTTTTTTTTAAATTAGAAATTTGAAATTTGAAAAATTAAACTGGTTGATAAAGGGCTGCATATTGAGGCAAATTCCAGTTTTTCAACTTCGCACATTAATGCGGTCATTTCTGCACTCGTAAGCATCATATTTTATTCATGTTTCATTGAAAATGTAACAGTTTTTAAAATTTTCCTAAATATTGTATCTTTGATATAAAATGCATGAAGTGTAAAACTATAAGGAGCTATGATAATACGTCATAAGGCCTTAACATTAACAATTGTATTATCGCCATAAATTATTCCAAATATTTCATGGTTCATAAATTAAAAAAATACAAAATGTTAAAAATGAATAAGAAATCACAATTTACAGGATTTGAAATACATTTTCAATGAGAGAAAAGGACGTGACATCTGAAAAGCTAAAAATAATATTAACATTAGTTTTAGTCCTTTTTCAATCATTTTAATATTCAGAATTACAAATTTATAATTTCAAAATAAATAGTCGTTTTAGGTCGGGCCATAAGTTATGAGGCACCTGCATATATTCCAAGAAAAGGTCTTTTCGCCTTTCTATTTCTAATAAATTTCCTTGTCAATTGCACATCAAAACTAGTAGTACTGCGACAAAACATATTAAGAAAAGTTTTGCTCAAAATACTTTTATAAATATACGTGCTGATATTACCAAACTGACTTTCGTTTTGCGTGGTTTTTATGTACTTTTTTAACACTTTGCTAATTGCAAGATAATAAATACATATTTATTGGTGAAATAAAATCAGAATACATTTTGAAATTTTTGTATTCAATATTTGAAATATTATTGTCATTCTTACATTGATGTTAGGTTTTATTGATATCATTATAGGGTATTGTTGAATAGTCTATTTATGGGTTGTCTGCAGTAAATATTACCTTTCATTTGCTATTTATGTATGTGCATAAATAGTGCATGTTCGAAGGAATCTTGAGTTCATTTTTTTATTAGATGGTAGGAAATTAACGAAAACTACATTGAAGTAGACGAAATTTAATCGCTTTCAAATACATTGAATATATCGGATGAATACTTACAAATTAAATGTCAACAAAAAAGTGGTATTAATTCACAATTGCTGATGTAAAATATATTCAAGGTTGTTTGTACTTACTTATTATTCAACAAACGCACTATTGTTACCTATCACTAATCAATATTTGTAGCAATAACAAATATTCATAAAAATCATGTCAAATGGAAACTAGTTTTGACAACATATAAAATTTATAACTTTTATGAGCCATCTCCAATAGCGGATCTACTATGAAGTTAATGAAGCGTAAGCTTCGAGCCTGGACTTCGCCGAAGTCATCAAATTTTATTAATTCACGGAAACAAAAAGTAAAAGAAAGTATAATTGTAGAAGCAAAGAAAAACTATTTTCTCGTGGGAAATTTTCATAGATATCATCATCATATCGATTGAAAAGACCAAAAGTAAAATAGATTAAAAAAAACTAAAATAGTCAACTTTGTCAATTAGTAGAAAATTTTAATATATAAATATTGCCACAATATACTTTTTATAAATGTGAAAATAAAAATCTTGACATATTCGTTAATTGTATGCAGGTGTTTGACAACTAAATTACAATAATGCGAAAATAACTTCATGCAACATTTGTCAACTTCAAGTGGTTTAAGATTTTTAGGTAACTCGCTTAGTTACAAAAAATAAAATTACATAATTTAGTTTAACTGTAAGAGTCAAAGATGAATTTCTTTAGGTAAGCACTCCTTAACGATAATTTCTTTATACCCATCTGTCATTACAAATTGTACCACTAAGAATAAAATAGTCGTAGTTAATGTTGTTGCTAAACTTATGCCACCTTGAAAACAACTCAAAAATTATAGAATTGACATTCAAAGATTTTAAAAAATCATATCTGTATTTCCAAATTTTGTAGTATGTTTCTGATGAGCAGATTTCGATGAAACTGAAGGAACTGGCCAGAAACCTTTCAGGATTTTTCACTTCACTTTTGTTTCATATAGTCATATTGTCGTCAAACACCCCTGTATTTAATATATTTTATTAATTAAATAATATTATCAATTTACTTTATTAAGAGCGCGTTGAAGAGTGTAGAACATTTAATTCACTTCCTACTTCCTACTCATCTTTAAGTAAGATGTGTAAGCATTTTTAACGGTACACATGAAATAATAAAATAAAATGTTGAAAAATTATGTTCTTCCAATTTTAGTAACACTAAGAGTTTATAAAGTATAATAGGCGCTATCAGTAAGAAGAGAGGATAATCCTGCAACTTAATGTTTCCATCGCTGCGGATAACGCCAAGTGGCAGATACTGTCTGCGGTTTGTAACTTTGGCGCCCAACATGGGGATTCATTCTAACGGTTTGGTATCAAGAGTGTCATCAGTTATTCTATCAGGTAAGACATTTTAAGTTGTTCCTCAACAATACTTATTATATTGCAGAAATAAACTTGCTACCACTAATAAATTTGAACTTGCTGTGGAATCTTGGTTGTGTTAGAAAAATTCCAGGACGAAACGCTGGAATGTTAAAAAAGGTCAAATGGAGAAGTTGCAAATAACTCAACGTCGATGTTTTTTGGAGTTGCGGATGATTTTGACTTGGTGATGTTCATCGTAGGAATAATAGGTCTTCGGCTTCACGAATGCAAGTCGGTGCGAGGAAGTTTTCGATTTAGATCCAAGTTCGGGAGTTGCGGTTTTGGGTGTAATAAAATGATGGCGCATAAAATTGGGGTTGGTATTGCGATTGTGGAAATAATCTGGTTATGTGTAAAAGAAAAGGAGGCTGGATAAATGGCGGGGTTCATCAAGTGTGGAACTCATTAAGTCGTCTCTATAGCGCAATAGATTATTCGTTTTGCGAGTGGCGCACACTGCGCTTCATTGATCACCTCTTATTGCTCTTCATTACAAGAGTGCAGCAGCGCGATCCCGATTTCATCGCTATTCAAAGGAGTAGAAATTTACGCGAATGAGCAGCATAACAGCATTCCAGACCACAATGGTGCCATAAGTATCGGATTCTTGCTCACTCCGTGTATTTCCGCATCGACACATGTATCTTCCGAGCTGGCGCCCAGCGTCCCAGCCACTATACCGTGGCTTCCATCAATCTTGCTCTCTGTCACGGACCATTTATCTCCGTATTTTTCGCCTGTCCTTGCCTTACCTTGCAACCAAATGTTTCTAACTTAGAGAATTGCCGATCACGTATGTTCTTTTGTTTGCTTTTAAAGAATAAGCTTTTAAATATATTGCGCATATGTATGGAACGCCTGCAACCTGCTGATACGGAAGACGCCAACCTAAATACCAAAACCCCAAATGATTGTTTTCCCACTTTTTAAACGATCAAAGCTCTACTGAATTTAATTTCGCTAAGTGACACATTTTTCTTTCATAACAATCGAAAGCGTATCAGCTCATACCGGCCCTCTCAAATATTCCGTCCACAATAAACTCCATCTTAATTTTAAAATTTCCATTATACAATACCTTTTAAAACTCGCTAAATTACTTTCTCTGCAAGTATTATTGCCTCTCAAAAATCAGACGGGACGGAAAGGGAACTCGAATGTAAACACCGCTCCCAGATTTTTGCAGATCACATCAAGAACAATTCATTCAAGTTAACACCGTAATCCAGAAAACCTCAGACGACAATTTATCTAGCAAACACGAATAACAACCAAAATTCGAAATTAAACACTAATAATTTCGCTGTTAGTGACGACACAACCAAGAGAAAGACTCACAATTATGTTCTACTATATGCTATTTTGACACATAAGGAAAAAAAATATGGACGTCATGTATTTTTACTTTTCATTATAACGGATTGTTTTTCAACATTATGGACTTTTTTGTGAATTTTAATTTTGATTAAAATGGATTATTGTTTCTATGAAAACAGATTTCATTTTCCGTTACAATGACACTTCTTCCAACATAATGAATAACATTTCCCATGATAATAGTATCAATTTTCCAAAATTACTGAAAACTAAAAGGCGAAATTAAAAGGACGGCTATCAGCTTGTTGGATTGCAAAAATGATTTTTTTAGTACGGTGGATATTTACATATATTTTACACAGTAATAATTTGACAGCTGTCCCTTCAATTTCGCTCCTAGCCGTACCTACTTTTACAAGTTTAGTAGTAAAAAGGCACAAAATGCGAATACTCAATTTTTCAAGATTTGAATTTGTTTTGGGTGCTGCTTACATTTGACAAAAAGGTCACTTTGTACGTAGAATACACTTTCATTGTCTCGATCATTTTTCACAGACGACGTCATTGCCATCTTTTTTTAAAGACAGCAATCTGTCTTAGTATTTGAATATTACTTTCTAATCTTTTTTTAAACAAATATGATTTGACTGATATCTTTTATTTTTATCAATATTGTCAATACGCTTTGTAAAGGAAATACAGCTCTTCGAAGATAAGTATTACAGACTTTTGAGAAAGCAGTAGCTCTTTTAGGATGCATTTAATCATTGATATTTATTGTATAGTTTGGTTATCAATAGAGGCAAAAGTTAAACAATTCGGTAACATAATCAATTAAGTATTTTTGATTAAAAGTTTAAAGTGTTAAAAACGATAACGCCATAAGTTAATGTGGCACACTTTCATTAAATACACCATGTTTTTGAAAAACAATTTGAGAGTTAGTTCAGAGGTGACTTAGTTACGAAAACATAATATTCAGGGGTCAACTACAGTTAAAAATAATTTTTATTTTTGCAATTTGCAACCGAGTGATTTCCCAAAATTATCTGTACAATTCTTCGACATAGAATGACTTCACCTTTTGTTGATAACGAAATTACTTTGTGACAACTGGTCCAAACTTAACTTCTTAACTCTCTCTCTCTCATTTTGTTTTCAAAACTTTCTTTCTTTGTCTATTTGTGACCCTTGTTAAATTTAGATGGAATTGCGTATAACTGGATTGGATTAACCGAAGTGTGCCTGTGTCTATATTGAATAATTTGACATTTGAAAACTGATGATTTATTGAACTTACTCGACGAATATATAGCCTCACAAAATAACGTTTAAATCGACATAAATTATTTAAAGCCACAAATCTGCGTGTAAATGAAAATTGGATTATATCTTTTTTTTCAAACGTTCTATCTCATTACAGAATGAATGAAAGCTTAATTCCAACTGATGTGCCCTCTATATGTAAATGGTTTACTGCCATTTTAATTTACGCCAGCCAAGAGAGAATCTTCAACTCTCTTGGTCCTTAACTTTACGTACAATGTTCCAACCTTCCATTATTCTTTAGTAATGATGTTAATACTTAAAAGCAGATTGCACTTGCAAAATCGGCTTTTTATTTTTTAACGTTGTATAAAAACACAAAAATAAATGAAATGTTTCATCTGGAATTATAATCGTTTTCTCCACCTTAGCAGGATAATTTTATCCTAAACTGAGTAAAGAGAATAAATGTCACAAATACTGTATTACGTAAACTTACAATGCTCACAATGTTAACAATCATTCTCATTAGACTATAAATTAAAATGTATAATGTTACAACTCCGCTACGTCTATTCTGTATGTACCACTTAAGGTCAATATATGTGTCTCTCAATTAACGAAATTTACAAAGTTGTTTTATCTCACGTTTAAGTCATGTAGTGATACTGGAAGTGACGAACAAAAATTTTAAAGGTGTTAATTCGACTATATAAAAACAGAAATTTGTGGATACGAAAGATTATTTCTAGGACACTCGTTATACATGTTCGGCTTGTCAACAATAATACAATAAATCGAGTGTACCTGCATATTTTTAAATGCATGTTTTAAATTTAATATTGTCAGAAGCATCTTTTAAGGAAATCAACTGAATGAAACATATAAAGCTTTAATAAAATTTGACCATAAAATGCTTGATATTAATGGAAAGAATTGACATAATGTGTATTCCATTAATGATATATGTTAAGTATCGATCGCGCGCGATCTGGCTTTGAAGGCTCGTCTAATTCTCAAGCTTGCGATACGTCTCTATACGGTAAAACATTGATAACTTTCCTGATTCTCAAAACAACACTTCAATTCTACACTTCGTTTAAGTTCTAACGCAACTTGATCAAGTCGCTTCTAACGCTCCAGTAACTTAGGTCGAGTACTGCACCGAAGAACCAAAGGCGATGATAGTTCGAATCTGATCTGCTTTATTGATTTTTTGCAGCTCCACAATTACATCCCATAAAAATCCAAAATTGTGGGGATCACCACCCACCGTCGTTTTATCTTCCACGAAGCTCGTTATTGCAACAAAGGCTCAAAGGTTCCATATACAGATTTATTAATTCCCACTTTGATCTGATTTATGTTATTTACAAAAATTTTTAAATAAAATCATTCCGATACAGATTTCATTAAACTCCTAAAACAATGAAAACATGGTAAATTCACTGCTTCAGTTTTCTCTGACAACTTTGAAAGCATTTGTTGAGATCCAGCCTTTATTAATGAACGTCACAACATCGTGTTTGCTAATTTCATACATATTCTTTGAAATTTATCAACTTTCCGAAACCACTGACATCACACAATAATATAACAGAGATTACATATATATGTTTCAGCCAACACCGAATATCAATGCCGCATGAAATTAAATGATAAAAAAAACTGAAGTACACATGTAACGCAAAAAATATATATTCATACGCTTCCACATTTTAATTAATGCAAAATTAGCAAAACAACTTTCAATTATCAAATATGTCGATTCTGGTCGCCGAATTGCAACATGCAATAATGCAAAGAGCAATATATGTCGAGAGGATTCTGCAGCTTTTCTTGCGAAATGCTCTGCGATCAGTTTATTTCCATCACTTTGAAAGATAAAAACTGTAGCTTCCTTAAATCAGCTCGATACACCTGCTGTTTTGTATTAGCCTGAAAAATTTACATACATACAACTTTCTATAATCTCTGATTTACAGAAAAGTGCATGTTGCATTACAAAAAAATAAAAATGTGTCAATCTATAAAAAATAAGGTCTCAAGTCGCTCTTCGAACCTTAAACGTATATTTAGTTTCTGGAACAACCAAACTGATCTTAGTATTGAGACACCTGTATGTATAGCGCGTTTTTTCCAAAGTGGCCTCCTGACAACCGCTTCAGCAGGTCCTAATGAGGGTGTGGGGGTTAAATCCCCTGTGTGAGACATTTCAGAAAAAGATTTTATAATGTTGTTTACGCTAAATCGTTTAAAAATAGCCCATACAGAATGAAGTTATGTAGTTTTACGTGTTTGCGAATAAGGAATGCTGCCAGTTATGCAAATTACTTTACAACATATAAAATTTATTTTTATCGCATAATTGTGGCGTGGATGTAATTTGCGGTCTTTTGTCAAGTTTGTTAAAAATTTTATTTTACAACAAAATATTGGAGGATTTGCTGTAGAAATAAATCCAACGTTAGTGGAAAAGTAATTCTAAAGAAAGTCCGAGTTTTAATCCGAGCGCTGTTTTTCGTTTCGTAATTTGGCTGTTTAAATAGTGTAAGCCGGAAAGAAAAAGGTAAATTTTTACAAAGTTTTCTAACTGAAACATTAATAATGCAACTTGCAAATGCATCGCGCCCTCCTCTATTTGCTTGTTTATATTATTATGTAATGAATTTTTAACGTAATGTATAGATCTCGTAAATTCGTTGCTCGAAAAATGAACCGTAACTGGGTGTTTGCCGGTAAAATGAGGCGCCGTCAAGTTGCAAACAAGAGATGGAGCAAGGATGAGATTTGATAATTTCATACATCACAAACTTCACCCATAACAAAACATTCAAAATCTTTTCCACAAATATGCAACAATTTTAAAAGCGACCAAACCATCAAAAAAATGCCAGAATATATTTTTAAGAATCAATTTAGAAAATTTAAGAGGTCAGTAAATGTATAATTTCAGTAACAAAACTTTGAATATGTAGTATGTATGTATTAGTTAATTTATAAGGTAAGTTTATATGTTTGATAACATCTAGGTGTCATTTATTATTGTCTTGTCAGTCAATTCCAAAGATTATACTTAAATGTCTACCACTGGATTACTTTTTCCAAAATCCGAAAAAGCCTAAAAATGATTTTATAACTAATTGAGATACAAGCTGTTCCAAAAAAAAATTTCATTTATCTTTTTTTTTTCGAAATATAGAATTTATGTATTATTTCAAGTATTCCAACTGCGGATACTAACCTACATGCAAATTTATGTTCATTTTGGGTTCAGAGATTTTTACAAGTAAAATTTTTTTGAAATTTAAATAAAGTGCACACCATTTGTAAATTGTCTTTTCAAAAGTTACGTGACGTGGAAAATGAGAATTTTGCTTACGATAAATGAAAATTAGGCAAAAAATACTTTTATGGTTTTTTAACCCTTGGACGCATAGTCCGGGCCTCTGAGGCCCAGAGTAACATTCAACTGAGTATATCTCCTAAAGGTTTATCAATTTCCGTCCCGGCTTTTTGATATCCTCAATCAAACTTTTTACTTTATATTTTAAAATTTATGCTAATTTTTTCATAAAACTTTGAAAAAATATTTGGTTTTATTCCACAACCTACTTTTCACATATCCCGGGCTTGCAAAGCCTGCCTGTTATTTCTTCTATAAAAACTGTACAAAAAGCTTGATTTTTGAAAATAACGTTGCCATAGATAAGCAACTCCTTCCCTATAAAGGAAGATGCAGATTTATACAATACATGCCAAGTAGGCCATCAAAATGTGGACTAAAAATATTTTGGATGTGCGAATCTTCTGGATATGCTATTAAGGGACTCAATATTTTATGTTGGCCGTCCACCAGGAGAAGATGTACACGCAAACTTAGGATTTGATGTTGTGAAAAATTTAGTGCAAAGCATTCACAACCTGGGAATAAACCTTATTATATACAATTTTTTTTATTAGTGTTCCGTTGGCTAAAAATATTTCTGTCGTTGGAACTTTACGTCAAAATAAAAAAGATATTCCAATAGAGCTGAAATTATCCAAAAGTCGGGAAATGTATTCGTGAATGTTTTGCTTTAGAAACCATTTATGTTATGTTCCTAAAAAAAAAAAAATAAATCAGTGATTTTGGTTAGCACAATGCTCCATGATAAGGTAACCCAAGAAAATGACAAAAAGAAGCCCGAAATAATATTGGAATACAACAAAACCAAAGGTGGAATTGATCTAATGGATCAGAAGGTGACAAATTACACATGTAAAAGACAAACAAAACGCCGGCCCATGGTACTTTTTTATAATATAGTTGATATTGCTGCCCCAAAGGCGTTTATAGCATTTACAAAAGTACATCTAGATTACTGATCATCTAGATGTACTAAAATAATCCTTTGTGCATGTGAAACACCCTTTTTGAAAAAGGTGTTTCACATGCACAAAGGATTATTTTGAAAGAAGTAGCGGGGCAGTTGGTTTTCAACACATGACAAAAAGATCATCAAATCATTCTGAAACTTCAAACGAAAATGTTCAAAGAAATAAACGAAAGAGTTTGTGTCCGTCTAATATCGACCGTAAAAGCAAAATGATATATAAACATTGTAAAAATAATATTTGTAATAATCACAGTTTAAAGATTTGCAATACGTGTTTTTCTCAACAGTGGATGTTTTGTATTGTGCTTTTTATTATACTCGTATTATTGCTGTTTTTAAGTTTTATTGTATGTATTCAGTTGCTATAAAGAATAAATTGGCATTCTAAAATTAATTTATAAGTTTTACTTAAATGGATAATAAATATATAACATAAATTAAAATACGGGCCTCCTAGGCCCCATGCAGGCCCCAGGCTATGCATTCAAGGGTTAAGTAAAACAACATCGTCATATGAGGTGTGCTGTTGTCACGATTTTTGAACAATCAAATCATAAAGTAACATTTTGTTTTTTGACATAATATACAGTCTAGATAGATATCCTAGTAATTATACAACTCCTCGAGAACTTAAAATAATACGTAATTTTAAGTTTCAAAAAAAGTTGGTTGGTAAATAAAAATTTTAGAGGGAAATAAAAGGAACAATTTCCCAAAAAAATCCTGAATAGTTTACTTTAGAAGAACTACACTTTTTTCTAACAAGCCTCACGAATATTTGTTCAAAGTTCAAAGTCAAATTTTATAATTACGGTAGCTGAAATGAAGAAAAGATTTGGAAAAAATATTTGTTTTCCTGCAATATTTGTCAAAATAAACATCATAAAAGCTATTTAATCTAAAAAATAACATTTCGATCCATTCTAAAGAAAGAGAACGACTAGGATTATTGCCAGTTGAAGTATTTTGTATTTGTTATTGTTCTGTAAAAAAAATACATGTACTGAATATCGTTTATAAGAGTATTAACGTGTTAAATCTTTGAAGTAAGAAGTTTTCCAGTATATACTTCGAACACATAGTTAAAACTAAAAGTAATTTAGTAATTTTTTAAAAAAGTGCACCAAATAAAATTTTAAAATTTCCCGTATATTCTTGAAGGTAGAAGCGTTGGGTACGTTGCAGTGTCAAGTTAATCGGGACAAAACGTTGTAGATAGTGATTATTGTGCGTTTTACATATGTAGAATTAAGGTATGTATTTACGGTGGAATTTGGGGGTTTTTTGTTCAATATGCGTTGGCAAATTAAATGCTGAATAAACAAAGCTAAAATTTTCATACTATATAAATACGATATTAAGGTATGGGGCTTGGAGAGATCTCCATTTACATTATGCCGATTAAGCTTTACCACTGTTAATTTATATAACAAATTTTGATGTGAGAGATAAATGTCGGTAAGTCTGAAAAAGGCTCAAAGGCTTTATAACGTTTTATTTGCGATGAATGTTTATCAGAATCAGAGGATGCATCATAGACTTCCTTGATGATGAATTCGAGTAGAGAATCAATAACGCAGGTATATTGAGAGAATTTATGTAAAACCGTTGAAAGGCTCATTTCGCAATGAACGACCAGTAAAATCTCCTCATTTAATTTCAATTAAAAGTCTCAGATGTTGTACCAGATACAGTCTACAACAGCGTAATGGAAGTGGATATTGTGAAAAAATGATTGGAGGCTAAAGCCAAAGTTTAGCGCAGTGCCAACAAAGAAAATAACAAACCACTGAAAATTGATCCCTTTGTGTGTGAAAAGTTTCAATACGCCGACATTTTGATAATCAAGATCTAAGAGAGAAAATTTTGCGTACTGATAATGGGATGCTTGAACAGCGTTACTACCGCTATTTAATTGTGTGGCTTCACCGTTCTCGTGATGTGTCTATTGTTTAATTGTTAGGGGAGTCTTGTTTGGGCTGTCTTGGTTCCTTTGCTAACAACTTTCATTTTCGCTGGAATTATTCAAATTGATTTAATTTGTTCAGTGTTTACATCACAATACGCAAATTTATTTCAACAAATTTTTGACTTAACTATACATTATGCTAATTTGCACTAAATCTAAATTCAGTACGAGTCGCTTTGCTACTTTTTAATAAAATTATAGCAGCCGACATCTTCTTTGAACGTTGGAACATAAACATGATATTTGAGACCTTTTCTAATGGGGCATCGTTTATATTGAATTCTATAAAATATCGGGTTTTATTTATTCAGTCCGTTTATTTCGTATACATTCAAATTATGTCCTCTTTCAAAAATTTACATTTCTTTCAAAACTTATTATCGGCAAACGCGCAATAAAGCGTTACTCTACATTTTAAAAGGACAGAGGTTAAGTCAAGTTATATCTATGAGCGTAATCAGTCGTATTCAAAAGATGTCTGAATATACCCGCGGGGAAAACCCAAAACCCTATGACAAACCCAACTCAAAACCGATATCTACAATTTCGCATTCATAAAAATAATCCCCAATACTGTTTCACGACAGTTATAGCCATCTATTTGAACACCCGATCACGTACACACCACCACTTTTTATTACCCTTCTTGAATCTGTACATAGTATGTTCCTAAAATAATACGTTCCGAAAAAGCTCCGTCGGAATTATACTATTCTTTTCTCCTTCGGGCAAAATGACAGTATGGAAATGGAGCGATGTAATTTAGCAAAATCAACAGTTAGAGCTGAAGCTGCGCATTTACTGCTGCTATAAAATTTATTTAACCAGATACGAAACTTTGAATATATTCATGAAATATTTTTGAGAGGGAATATGTTTCAATTAAATTAATCGTCAGATAACACATACATTACTCCATTTCCATATGTAATACAAATAGCGAACTTAGGGGCGGACATACACAAACGAAAACAATTTTGCTTTTCGCATTCTAATAGTTGGTTTATGACAAAAATAAAACAATTGTATTAATGTACGCCGCTTTGTTCGACGACGCTAATGGTTATAATTTACTCATTTCGGTGACATTTTTCGGCGTAATTACCCAAAAATGACCAGTAATTTTCCCCAATAAAATTAACATAGGCGACCCATAACACTAAAACCAGTTTGTAGCTTCAGTAATAATTACTACTGGATTTTTAGCAACAACACTTTCACATCACGCATTTAACCGCAGTACCAAATACAGTAACACAAAAACGTTAATTTTCTAGTATCTAGTATCCCAGTGTGTTTACGGATTAGTCAGTCCAATTATTTTAGAAAAGAGTGAAATTCAAACCTGAGCCTAAGTTTCAAGATCCAAAAAAGATATTATCAACATGATTCCATGATGGTTTATTTTTAAGATATTGCCCTAATATTTATTTTTTCTAATCGAATTTGATTTGAAGATTATAAAAAACGTTATTAAAGAATTAAATCCGTAAATATGTATACTCAAAAAAAGTTATCCGATCGCGTTTTACAATTTAGACCTCAATTTTTCCTTAAAATTACACTCTTCTAAAAAAATCACTTTTTGCAGCATACTTGAACAAAATTTACAGAAATGACGGTGACAATTGAATATGCTGGTATCAAGTCAGGTTTCGTCTGAAAACAACGTTTAGAATAATAATTGTAGAACAATAAGCAATAATAAATTAAATAATATATGTAATTAAAGCAAGTTTTTAAATTGGAGTAAGCATAATATTTTTATTATTTTATTAAATAAGGTCATTATTATTATTATTTATGTTATAATTCTCATCTATGCTAAAATTATTTTTGATCTGAACTTGACTGAGGATTTCCAGTTAGTCAACGTTCCTTTTTTTAAAAGCTTGTATTTTCTTTAATGTATTGAAATATTCATCAATTTTTATTTATATTAATTTTAAAATGTTTTTAAACTGTAGCAAACACATTGCATAATTATAAACAGATGATTTCTTAGTATGTTCGTTTTACATTATGCCTATTTGTGTCTTATTGGATCTTAACTCTGATTTTTTACATTACGATTTTATTTTGTATTTTCAAAG
>QDEB01023929.1:0-16965 GCA_004193795.1 Asbolus verrucosus | reverse complement strand
GTTTTAGGTAATCATAAGCGGGTAACAAAATTTGTGCCAAATCTTTCCACAATTTTAACTCGGTAACTAAAGAGCTTAGGAAAAAAAAGTATTTAAAAAAGTTGTTCCAATTAACGCATTCTATTACCAGTTAAAATTAATGTACTTATTTCTGGGACACCCAGTATATATAAATCGCTATTTGCTATTTTTTATTAGTGTTATTTTCAGACTTCTTTTCTTTACATCATCAATGTTTGACGGTATTATTACTGTTTTGTTTCTTAATTCTGGTAATTTCTTTGGATCATAATTATTGTAGTTGTCTAATTTACATTCCAGTTCATCTATTTTATTATTAGCGGACTCTAATTCAAGAAATAAATTAGCAGCTTGCGATTGCAAGCAAAGTAGCAAGCAAAATTTCAAACCAACTATTTTTGCTTCATCTTCTAATCTGTTTATTTTAGTAATGTTAGGTTTTAAATCTTCTTTCCATTTTGCTTCTCATCAGTATGAAACTAGTTTGTTCATTTATGACTGAAAAGTTTCTAAACATTTACTAATTAATGGATCTGCTTCTTCATCTAAACTTATATTTTTTTCGACCACTTGTTTTATGTTCTACTTTATCGAACATTTTTTTATTTGTTATTTTGTTTTTTTTTTCTCTTTTGTTCTGAATTGTTCCCGTCGGTTCCCATTTGCCCTCGTTTTACATGCAATTTTAATGCCAACTGAATTTAGCCCCATATTTAGGGAATTTCTGGAAATACTTTTAGGAAGAATTAATGAGAAACTACTACATAGAGGACGTCTTGATCTATTTTGATGACCACGTATGGAAATGTAATTGGAAGGAAATGAAAAATATTGAGGAAAAGAAGAATTTCGTAATGGATGGTTTCTTGTTTCTAGCCGAACTTTCACCAACCCATTTTGAAACTCGAGAAATTGGTAAAGGAGTATTTTTTTTCATCGTTGAATATGACACACCTGTTACCAGAGCGATATTTGATGATACGTCTGAATCACATCTTAAAAATATTTGCGCCTTTTTTAGAGACTTTGCGGGTGAAATACTTAAAGGTGGAGAGAGTGAAAACACTTTCAAACGAACGCTGATTTGTGCTGCAATACCGATTGAAGCACTGGTGTCACTGGGTGCAAATAATGTAGCACATTCTTGAGCAAAAGTCACAATTATTACAAATTCTTTGGATTTCTGCAAGAAGAAGTGTCGAATCTGCTTAAGATCCATTACGTCAAGACTAGAAAGCTTGATCATGCTATGAAAGAAGTTCAAATCTAGTATAATGGATACCACGTACTCGATGGGGATCTACGTGTAGATATCTACGGCCCCCTTTCCATCATCAAATACATAAATAACGAAATAACAGGTTGTTATTGGATCGATGCAGTTGGTTCAAGTAAACTTGGATCCTTCTTTGGATGTAGAGTTATTTATGATGTTGTCGACAATATTCTAAAAGATTCTAACCTGGCGCATCTTATTAGTGTAATGTCAAATTTAAAGATTGAACCTATCATTCAATTGAAAAGCCTTCTCAATGATCATTTAACATATGATCCCATAGAGAAGGATGTGGTAGATTTATTCTTTCAATATTTTGCACAGTCTAGATACTTCCTTCTTACTGAGCACACTGAGTCATCCTCTGGAAACATAAAATGTGTGAATCAGGAAATTAAGAGCAAATTAATTAAAGCATTCATCTCTGCACGACTAAAGTTACAGAAAACTTTGTTTGAACCTCACAAGGTTCAGGCATTCCAGAGAAATGACAAGAAGCTTTATGTTCGTTTTGCACTAAGTACATCTGGTTTGCATAATCCGCAATCTCTGCCAGCCAATCATTTCATTTTACAAAGTGATATTTATCACATTATTAAATCTGATGTAATAAACTTTCCTGATGTTAGCGCTGATTTGGCTATTGGGATGGGACGTCCACCTCGATTAGATGTTCTTGCTATCACAAAAGAAAATATAGGATATATAATTGGAGTAAAACGCCATGAAAAGGATAGCCACAGATGGTGCTCTTTTGCAGATATTATCACATAATTATGTCACCATTTTTAAGAAAGCGCCTTTGAAAGAAAAGATTCTCAATGGTTTGCATTTGTCAAATGATCTAGTGTGTATTGTCAGTACCTAGCAGATATTTCCAAGAAAGACACTGTAAATTCAGTTTTCAAGAATAGGATCACTGTAGATAGTAAGTTAATAGAAGAAAGATATTGACCACTTGTTAACTATTGCGCACAATGTTTTTAGACTAGTTATAAAAAATTATGTTTTGAATTATTCTAAATACAAATTTGTGTGAAATCCAGCACTTTTTATGCGTTGTTTTAAGGTGTCCAAAGCCTGGTGGTCCAGAAATAAAAAATGTTGGATCTTTAGAATTTTATTTTGTATATACACTCCCAAAATTCTCATCACCTCACCTCTCACCATTTTCATCATCCAGAAATAATAATTTAGATAATTGTTAAATACTGACTTTGTCGGGTCTATTAATTTTCCACTTATTCTTGAAGCCTCAATGTCATTTGATCCAAAAATAAAACTTGAACAGTATCCAAAAATGGACGACCTAAAATTAATGAATTTCTGACGACTGGCGACTGTCAATGATTTTTGTTTGGTTTATGGAATGCCCGATGGCAGGTGGTCCAGAAATGATAAAATTATTTGGGGTATCTAAGATTGAGATACTTATCTTACAACATTTTGCATCTTTCTTTTGTGATGATGCTTTCATTTTTAGTTACTTGGGTGATTTTTTATGTGCCTAATACTAGATGGTCCACAAGTAAAATACAATTTTGTGTCTTTTTTTGGAGATTTTTAACCATTTTTCTATGTTCCCACTTTTTTTTTTGGTGGTCTACAGATCTTAAAATGTACTCAAAAATAGGGATATTTTAAAGAATGTTAGGTCTTGCTTTAGTGACCATTGACCATTTTTCCAAAGTGTCCAAGTTTTGGTGGTTTATGATCATTGGGAATTTGGCCGGATTTTCAGAAAATGAAGAATTTTGTTGGTTTTCCTGGTCCAGAAATTAAAAAAACCATTCTGGAGTATTGAAAACCGATGGATATGAATAAAAATTTTGGCTTTTTTTCAGTTGTTTCATATCCTTTTTTTGGTCATTTTTCAATGATTTTTGCGTGCGCCAATTTGTCTGGTCCAGAAATAAAAAATTAAATAGTAAAATAAAATAAATTTTGGGATGTGTAAAAACAAGCGATTTTGTGAGGTTTTTTGGGTGCTTTTGAGGTAATTATGCTTGATTGTGGATGATTTTCAACCATTTTTTGTGTGCTCAATTTTTGGTAGTCTATAGATATTTGGGTACTTTTGGGGTGTCTAAAAATTAGACATTAGACGATTTTTGAAGGATTTTGGACGCCTTTCGATTGTTTCATATCCTTTTTTTTGTTCGTTTTTCGGCGATTTTTCCGCATGCCATATGCCCTGGTCCAAAAGTAAAATTTTATATACTACTAAAGGAGCTCTGAAAGCTTCGTGAAAATTAGTAACGTAACATATCGTTAATGAAAATTCTAATACACTTTTAACTTATTGTATAACAAATTGCATATTTGTTTCGTTTGAAAGAAAATTCACCATTCTTATTCTAATTCAGTAGGGTCATCCATTAGTTGAAAACTTTTTTTATTTTACTTTTTTATTTTAATTTTATTACAATTTTGTAAAAGTTTAAATATTTATTTGTTTATTTGATTTGGTTATTTTTTCGTAATATTCGCAGTATTAAATTTTATTGTATTTTTAAATTCTTTCCTCATGTAACATCTTCACTTTTTTTGGTATTGTCCATCCAAATGACGTACATGATATCTACAAATGTTCTGGAATCTTATTTTATGCGATCATTTCATGCATTTTTGTGGCAATCATTTTTTTAGTGGGTTCATCTATTTTGTTAAATTTTGGGCCATGATCAAGCAAATTTTGTCCACCTTCTCCCTTTATGATGTTCCTGACAGTACTATATGGATATGCAACAAGTTCAGAGATTCTTTTCGAGGGTGACGGATGTCCTTCATGCACTAATTTGTTGCAAATTTGTACAAACACTTTCTGTCTTTCACCCACATTATTTTCACCAGTTTTCTACAATTTCTATTTCGTCTCATCGGAATTTATGGTCACTATACTTCAAATACTTCAATACTTCAAATGGACGCCATCAAGCCATGATTGAAATACGTTCAAATAAATGGAAAATAACTCGAAACACTTAGAAAGAAGTAATTCGAACAAGAACTCGTTTAATAGTAAAAGATCTTATCTTACCTGTAGGACTTATTTATTATTTATCGACACTCTTCAGTAATTGTAAATCCTTCATAAATACAAACCTGCATTGGTTGGATCGGATTTTATTCTTTACCAGCCAGCACGCTCATAATCTATGTTCCCAAAATGGATGGACTCTATAAAACAGAAGAATAATGGTGAATTTTATTTTAGTATTAGTCTGTAATGTTGGTTACATATCAATTAGTAATTTTTATTTTTGTACCTGGTAGATTGGTATTGACTATCGACGCCATTAACGGTTAAAACGTCAAACTGAGTTGAAAGTTTAAGATACAAAATTCATTGTTTGTACTTGTAATTAGCGGATCAACTTTGTAAGTAAATCATAAAATCAAGTTATAAAGTGCTAAATTCATTCGATTTGTAGCGAAAACTGTTGGGATTGCCACAACAAAAAGAACAAGAAAGATGATTTAAACGCCTGCGATCTGAACGCCCCCAAGGTTATTCATATGACAAAATTACGTAAAGTACCGACGCAATAATGTGTTCATGTTGGGAACTTATGTAATATGTTAGTATAAAATCAAACATTGAAGCGTTAACTTTAGTTCGATTTGTAGCGAAAACTGACCACACCAAAAATGGAACCCATAGATGATTCGAGGAACTTTCACAAGTGCAAAG
Source organism: Asbolus verrucosus (assembly GCA_004193795.1). Taxonomy (NCBI): domain Eukaryota; kingdom Metazoa; phylum Arthropoda; class Insecta; order Coleoptera; family Tenebrionidae; genus Asbolus; species Asbolus verrucosus. Next base: position 11,974 of record QDEB01023929.1, on the reverse strand, counting down.
TGTGCCCTTACCGAACTCACTCCATTCAAAAAATACTAAGTCACATCTGGTTACACCGTACACGAAACAAGGAAGATTTATTTGTCTGCAATTTAAACGCTCCCCAAACTCATCGATGTGACAGTTGCGATGTTACAACACATTTCAAAGTGTTGCTGGATAATCACACTGATGTTGTGCATAACGATTTGGATGTTAATTGCGATTTGAGACACGTATTGCAGAGTTATGAGTGTGGAAAATGCGACTTTCGAACGTGTTCCATCATAGTGTTGCTCAGACATTTCCAGAATACTGCACATGAAAGTTTAAATAAGGATCTTTGGGCCAAGTCATCAGAGCGGTGGTTTGAATGTGAGCATTGTTCATATAGAACAAGATGGAAACATCAGTTGAAAAATCACATTATAGCGAAACATGCAAAATTCCAAGATTTAAAGTGGTTTCAATGTGAACATTGTTTTTTTAAAACAAAATTTAAATGTAATCTGAAAAGGCATGTCACGTTGAAACACACGAATCCCGAAAATTTGAAGTGGTTTCAATGTGAACATTGTTCCTATAGAACAATATGGAAAAATGATCTGCAAATACACATTAATGCTAGACATACATGTTCCAAATATGAAGAATGGTTTCAATGCGAACATTGTTTTTTTAAAACAAAATTTAAATCTAATCTGAAAAGGCATGTCATGTCGAAACACACTAATCCCGAAAATTTGAAATGGTTTCAATGTGAACATTGTTCATATAGAACAATACGAAAAAATGTCCTGCAAATACACATTATAACTAGACATACAAGTTCCAAAGATGCAGAATGGTTTCAGTGTGAACATTGTGCTTATAAAACAAAATTTAAATTTAATCTGAAAAGGCATACTACGTTGAAACACATGAATCTCGAAAATTTGAAGTGGTTTCAATGTGAACATTGTTCATATAGAACAATTCAAAAAGGTGTCCTGCGGATGCACATCATAAATAGACATACAAGTTCCAAAGATGCAAAATGGTGTCAATGTGAACATTGTTCGTATAGAACAATACGGAAAAATGATCTGCAAATACATATTAATGCTAGACATACATGTTCCAAAGATGCAGAATGGTTTCAGTGTGAACATTGTTCTTTTAAAACAAAATTTAAATGTAATCTGAAAAGGCATGTCATGTCGAAACACACTAATCCCGAAAATTTGAAGTGGTTTCAATGTGAACATTGCTCNNGTGAACATTGTTCGTATAGAACACTACGAAAAAATTATCTGCAAATACATATTAATGCTAGACATACAAGTTCCAAAGATGCAAAATGGTTTCAATGTGAACATTGTTCGTATAGAACAATACGGAAAAATGATCTGCAAATACACATTAATGCTAGACATACATGTTCCAAATATGCAGAATGGTTTCAATGTGAACATTGTTTTTTTAAAACAAAATTTAAATATAATTTGAGAAGGCATGTCATGTCGAAACACACTAATCCCGAAAATTTGAAGTGGTTTCAATGTGAACATTGTTCATATAGAACATTACGAAAAAATGTCCTGCAAATACACATTACAACTAGACACACAAATCCCAAACATTTAAAATAATTTCAATGTGAACATTGCTCGGATAAAACAAAAAAGAAACACAAACTAATAAAGCAAGTTAAAGTTAAACATAGATCTCAACGACGTAATACAGGGCAAACGTTGAGTGAGAAACATATCAAGTGGATTCACAGTGTTTGTGTAAAGGAAAATGTAATTACTACATATTAAAATATGTATTATATAAAATGAAATCATAAATACAAATATGAGAAAAAATACAAAGGTTACTAGAAAGAATTAGAATTTTTATTTCCATTTTTTCTGCATTTGTTTCTTATATATGATACTTTGATAACTGGCCCATTGTTTTTTTTTTTTTTTTGGAAACGCATTTCTTGAAAAATTTTGAGTTTCAATTCGTTTTGAAATCAGTTTTTGAAAACATAATCTAATTTATCAGGTTGGTGTTGTAGATAATAAGGCTGTTCATTTTTCGTTGATGTATAAATATTAACTTTTATTAAATGGTATTCAAATTTAAATGTTTATTTGACGTCACATTTCAAGTTTCCTGAAGTTGTGATTTGTAAAAATTTTGCTCTCATCTTGTTGCTACAGAATGTCTTAACTTTTTGTTTTGAAATATGTTTACTCTGGTCATGTAGCTACTTCTTCAAATAAGCCAAAGTGTTTTTTGATTGATTTATATTGTCAGTTGCATATGCTTGTACTTTTAACTTAAGTTTTCATTTATGATAATAATTAAAATGATGGGAGTGGTATATTATACTTGGAAATTTTGCCTCACAATCAGATCTCCATATTAAAAAAATATTTTCTTGATAGAGCTCAAGGTACTATTCTTTTAGGGCGACTTCTTCAGGTGATAAGAATTATACTCCTTTAAATTTAAGTAATTAACATATTGTGGCGAAACATACATATCCAGAAGATATAAAATGGTTTCAATGTGAACATTGTTTACATAAAACAAAGCGGAAGGACCAGTTGAACAATCACATAAAATCCCTACACGCATATCCCAAAGAAGTGTGAACATTGTTCTCATGAAACTAGATGTCGAACTGATCTGAAAAGGCATATAGTAGCCAATGTGTATATTACTCACATAAAACAAAATTTCAAGTCGATCTGAAAAAGCACATGATGTTGAAGCACACAAATATTCAAGATTTAAAATGGATGTTTAAATGCGAGTATTGTTCATACAGAGGAATGCGTAGAGATCGCCTGAAAAATCACATCATAGTTAAACATATAAATTCCAAAGAAGCGAAATGGTTTCAATGAGAACATTGTTCATATTGAAACAATATTGAGAAATGACATGAAAGAACATATAGAAGCGAAATATACAAGAAAAATGGTTTCAATGTGAACAATGTTCGTATGGAACAAAGCAAAAGCAGCAATTGCAAGAACACATTCTAACCAAACATAAATACGGAAGTCGTCGAGTGGTTTAAATGTGACCATTGTTCGCATAAAACGATACAAAAGGAGGAACTAAAAATTCATTTTATTGTTAAACACACAGATTGCAAAGATGTTGAATGGTTTCAATGTGGACATTGTTCGTATTGAACACAAGTGAAATTTCGTCTGAGAAATCACATCATATCAAAACACATAAAACCCAAAAATGTAGAATGTGATCATTGTTAAATGTGATCATTGTTCATTCAGGTCAAGACGAAGACCTAATTTGCGAAGGCATATTATGGCTTTAATATGCGTATTAAGTATATTATAGCCATGCATACAAATTCTGAAGATATAAAATGGTTTCAATGTGAGAAATGTTCGTATAGAGCAAAACTGAAAGAATATTTAAGAAATCATGTCGCTAAAGAGCATACGTCATTGTAAATATTACCAAATCCTGCATAAAACGTGAATACAAATGTGAAGAAAATGATGAATGCAGAGAGTCACTGACCCGAAAATTTGGACGATTAAAATAGCCGGCTTTCAACTGATGTTGATATTTTGTAACTTATTATTTGCGGCAACGGTACGTTCCAACTTATGGAAAATGTTCTCCACCTTTCTGTAGATCCTATAAATTTTCAATTTCTGAATTTCGTCACCTTCACAGATTCTCTTGTGAATGGATCCTCAATTTTTATTAGTTCTTTCGTGACGATCGATTTTTAAAAGTTTTTGATACAAGATTTTAAAAACTTTTACACTTTTAATGAGACCCAAGTTACATTTTTCTTGAAGAAAAAATGAAGAAAGCTTTCTATCTTCGAAGCTGATAACTTTAGTTGACTTTATGTCAGAAGATAAAAATGTTAAACTAAATATTTTTACAGATATTAGCTGTAGTTATTATTAGATCTAGTTACGTATCTCCATTTAAATTATCCACTGTTAGATCTAATTGACTGTATAATTTAAAGGTTCATATGTTGAGGCACTTGATTGAAGTGAATCTCATACCTACACTCATTAAAAATTTCGCATTTTAAGAAAGCACTCATCTCTAGAATGGTTCACAATGAAGAGTGTTCTTATGGATGGAAAATCGAACAAAATCAAAATCACAATAATGGTTCAAATGTGAACAACGCTCAGATAGATTAATAGAATAATAATCTGAAATGAAATGTGAATAACGTTCACACAACGGAAGGAGAAAAATATAATTATAAAAGCACGCATCTAAGCAAGACGGGTCTCAGTGATCTGAAGTGGTTCAAACGTGAACAACATTTATATTTCAAAAAAGGAAGATTAGCTAGCTGGGAAAGTTTTCTTGGCGTTTACATTCTTTTAATTACCTTATTTTGATCATTTTATTTGTTAATTGTTATTTATGCTTTATCTTTACAATTCTTATTTATTGAAAGCATAAATTGGTTTCAATGTGAACATTGTTCTTATAACACAATATGGAAAAATCAATTGAAAAACCATATAGTATCAAAACATACAAATCCCGAAGTTGTAAAGTGGCTTAATTGTGAACATTGTTCGTATAAAACAAAATTAAAAAATGATTTGAAACATTGAAATGTAATGACCTCTTAGTTACACTAAACTACAAACAACAAAATGGAAATAAGAATTGAAAAAACACATAATAGCGAAACATGCATATAAAAGGGTTTCAATATGAACATTATTCGCACAGAACAAAACGGAAGGACCCATTGAATAATCACATAAAATCACAACAAAGCGTAAAATGGTTCAATTGTGAACTTTGTTCACATAGAACAAAATTTAAAGGAAATTTGAAAATACATGTATTAGTGAAGGTGTAAAAGGTTTCAATGTGAACATTGTTCGTTTAAAACGATACAAAAGGTTCATTTGCAAATTCACATTATTGTTATACAGATTCCAAAGATGCTGAATGGTTTCAATGTGGACATTGTTTGTTTAAAGCAAAACTAAAATCACATCTGAAAAATGACATATTGAAACATATTAAGCCCAGAGAAGCTAGATATGCGAATTCTAAAGACGTAAAATTTATTAAATGTGAACAGCATTCGCATGTGAAAACAACAAAAGCATATTCCAGCTAAACAAACAAATCCGGAAGATATGAAATGGGATAATTATAAACAATGTTCGTTTACAACAAAATATGAAAACAAGGATGCAACAAACGTGAATAGAAATACAGGGAAAATAATTATAATAAATGTAGAGAGTCCACCATTACTTATGATGCGTCCAAGAGTTTGGAAGATTTGAACTAATATGATATATTTTAACTTAACACGTTTCTTAAGATACTATAAATATTCCTTTAAAATTTTGCAATTTTTACATTAAAAAAAGAACTACAATTCGAGTTAAAGCCATATTTTATTGACTGTTATTCGTTGATTGTTTAATGGAAAATTCGTATATCTAATAAAGACTTCGGAATTACATTGGAAATTGCCCAACTTCAATTTTAGTTTTTTTTTTTTTAATCAGTATAGATGTGATTTATTGTATTCTTTTTTTTTGAATGATACAATTAACTGAATACTAGAAGGTTTCTTAGTTTTTCATTTCTTTTATCTGCATTTGTTTTTTGTATATGTAAAAAATAAAAAATTCTCAAAGCGGATTTACATGTGAAGATGAAATTTTTGCGACAGTGACTCAGGCAACAGGACAAATGTGATGGCTTGCCATGGTTAAAATGTTGGGCAGTGTCCATTTAAATCCCTTTGAAACAACAATTTTAAAGTATTTTGAGAAGATACGTATCGAATGGGTGAAGTATGAAATGTATACGAGGAAAAACCAAACAACAAAATCTGAAATTACATATTCACATACATCATACAGTCACAATGACAAAAATTAAAATTCCAGTTTATAGAAGAACTTTATTTTCACCAACAACCACAAGATTCATCATCTTTTGTTCTACAATCACTTCTTGTCTCTTTAACCACATATTTAGCTTAATTGATCTCAGCGCCGACAGCGACAAGAGTCATAATTATCATAATTGCACATCTATATGTAACTCTTTAATGACATCTATGATTTGTGATCTAGACGCTAAGTTAACCTCAAAATTTGAGATACGGACAAATTTGTTTATAATTAAAACAGGATGATACGCTGTTACAAGTAACTTATTGAATATAAAGTCAAATGAGAATATATTAAATTTGTGGTAAACAGTACTGCAACAACGGTTACAATACGTCAAGTTAACCTCAAAGTTTGAGATAAAAAAAACTCAGTTTGTGCTTGTAATTAGCTTAAAAGTTTGTAAGTAAGACAATAATCATAAAATTGTGTCTTAAAGTACTAAATTTAATTTAATTTGTAGCGAAAATTGGTGGATTTCCCCAACAAAAATGGAATCCATAGATGTTGCGAGGGACTTTCACAAGTACTCTTATGAAACTCGATCTATTTACAGAATACTAAATCACTTCCCTTTACACCGCACACGGAAGAAAGAAGATTCGTTCGAGTGTAATTTGAACACTTTTCCTTGTTATCAATGTGACAGTTGTGATGTCGTCACAAATTTCAAAATATTGCTGCATCACCACACCAACGTTGTGCACAAGGAACTGGAAGTTAACTGCGATCTGAGACACATGTTGAGGAGTTATGAGTGTGGAGAATGCGATTTTCAAACGTGTTCGACGGTGGTGTTGCTCAAACATTTTTGTGATACGGCGCATGGAAGCTTAGAGCTTCGGGCCAAGTCATCAGAACAGTGGTTTCAATGTGAACATTGTCAGCATAGAACGCGACGGAAAGATAATCTGAAAAATCACATTCTGTGCAAACATTCCAACCCCGAAAGCATAAAATGGTTTCAATGTCAACATTGTTCGCATAAAACAAAGCGGAAGGACGTGTTGAAAGATCACATCAGATATAAACACACGTATCATAAAGACGTAAAGTGGTTTAAATGTGATAATTGTTCATTCAGAACGAGACTAAGACAGTGTCTACGAAGGCATGTCGTAGCCAAACATACAAATTCTGAAGATATAAAGTGGTTTCAATGTGAGAAGTGTTCGTATAGAGCGAAACGGAAAGAACATATGAGAAGTCATGTGGCTAAAAAGCATACATCATCGTAAACGTCCACCTAACATGACCTTAGAATTATATCGGAACTTGCTTAAATTTAATTTTCTCTGAACATACGAACTTTGAAAGTATGAAGTGGTTTCAGTGTGAACCACTTATAAAACGAAATATAGAAATAAATTCAAAAAAATAAAATGGAAACATCGATTAAGAAAGCACGTTGGTATAAATCACGAAGATGTAAAGTGGTTTCATTGTGAATATTGTTCACATAAAACAAAGCGTAAGGACCATTCGAATAATCATGTAAAATCTCAACATACACATCCAAAAGACGAAAGAAAAATGATTTAATTGTGAACTTTGTTCTAATAAAACAAAACGAAAAGGCGATTTGAAAAAGCATGTAATAGTCAAAAATACGAATCCCGAAGTTGTTAAATGGTTTCAATGTGAACATTGTCGTTATAGAACAAAATGAACTAATAAGACACTCATATAAAACAAGATTTAAATTTGTTCTTAAAGAACACATCGAGTTAAAACGCTCAAATATGTCTTCCACTTAAAATGTGGAAAACAATAAATAGTTTAAATGTGAACATTATTCCCATAAGACAAAGAGTAAAAATGCTCTGAAAAAGCATGTCATATATGAAGTAAAGACCGAAAGATGTAAAATGGTCCGAACGTGAACATTATCCGTTCAAATCTAGACTGAAAGTTGAATTAAAGAAACATTTACAGCTAAAAAAATTTAAGGTCAGAATGCGTTGAGTGGGTTAAATGTGGTCACTGTTCATTTCGTAATCGGAAAAAGCGTTGTATTAACATATAACTGGAAACGATGCCTCCATGAAGTAGAAAACAACGAAAAATGTGAACCACCAGGCTGTTTTATTTGTATAAAAAACGAACAAAAATAAAAAGTTAACTTCACAGCTTTTTCGGTATTATTGTAGTATTTTACAATTTTCTGAAAAAGAAAAAAGAAATTTTTAAAGGGTAAAGCTGACTCATTATTCAAATATGATTCATATATATCTTTATTTAGAATTTTTCTTTATATTCAACGAATAATAAAAGAATAGTATTTTGGACCACTTAATAATGCAGCGCAGTGTATTGTTGATTGCATACCATCAAAAATTTTTGTTTTATGGCAAATTATGTTGGTATTGTACCAATTGAAATTCTTGTTTATGGATGTCAGATGTAAGTTAATCTTACAACTTAAAAGGTTGGAAAGCTAATTTATATTGAACATAATATGTAATACAATGTGATAAGGGCATAAGTATGTTGCTAAATACCGTGCGATCGAAAAAAAAAAGAATCAAAGCAACCCATGAATTTAGTTGTTACATTGGTAAACTTGTAAAATAGTCAGCAATGACATTTTATAGGTTATCAAGATTAGATTAACTTTTTCAAACGCGACATCAATGTCTATCAACTAATATGTCAATTTTGCAGGTTTACCAATCTAACAAATAAATGCATGGCTTGCTTTGATTCTTTTTTTTTCGATCGCACGGTATAAAAATACACTTTATGATGTTAGATTTAATTATAATTCTAGGGAAAAGTTTTCAAATTATCATAGCAAAAATGGAATCTGGAAATGAACAGAACAATTTTCACAAATGCAAATTGCATCTATAGAACTGGGTCCATTCGCAAAATACTGGATCATGTTGGTTTACATCGTACGCAGAGAAAAGAAGATTTATTTGTTTGTGATGAAAATGCTCCTCGAGCATATGAATGTGATGATTGTGATGTAGAAACACATTTCAAAGTTTTGCTGGATCATCACACCAATGTGGGCATTATTTGTACAGATCGAAATTGAAATATTATCTGAGATATACAAAATATGCAAATTTCAAAAATGTAACATCCGCAAGACATTCTAATTAAACATACAAATCCTCAGTTTTTATTCGTTTCACTAGTAGATGTTTGAAATTAATTTGTAGCGAAAATATTTACGAAATTTTAAAGAAAAAAAATTATATTATTTACTGAAAATATAGTTGTTTTATTATTATTATTATTATTATTAATCTGTATAGTTGTATGTATTTGTTGATCACTACAAGAACAATTGACAGCAACTTAAATTAAGATAGTAAATGAAAATCAGTCATTAAAATTGCAAAGTTACGACTCCCAAAAGTTTTTCAGTAGTTCAGGTTCAGAGTTAACCATATTTTAAGTATTACATGTGAAAGTTCATCTTCTACATAAACATATGGATCCTGAAAGCATCAAATGTGGTCATGGTCAGTGGTCAATTTAAAAGATTGAATTTTGAAAAGACATATCGAATGGTGAAATCCACAAATTGTATATTCATATTCACGCGGTCATGACGGTCGAACATATCAAATGAGTCATAAACAAACAACCAAATTAAAATATATACACATTTAAACATTTTTATTTTATTGTCAAAGTAACATCGGTAACACCTGTAATTTCGTTGAAATCAGCGCCGATAGCGGCCAGAGTTGAAATTAAATTTTTATGAGTCGCATATCTATATGTATTCATTTGGCGACATCTATGATTAATAATCTGGATGTTAAGTTAACCTCAAAGTTGCATTTTTGTCATGTCACATGGAAGACAAAAAATTTATTTGGTTGTAATTTCAACAGTTCTAGAAGTGTTGAGATGTTATAAATTTGAAAGAATTTCAGGATAACCGCACCGACGTTGGCAGAAGACATTATAATGTAGAGACATGTATTGGAGAGTTATGAGTGTGGAGTGTGAAGAATCGCATTCTCCACACTCATAACTCTTCAGTATGTGTCTTATTTTCAAATGTCTTCGATAGTATTTCTCAAACATTTCTGCGATACAGCACACGAAAATTTAAAAATAAGTTTCAGGTCAAGTCATCGGAAGAGTGGTTGAAATGTAAATATTATCAGTACAGAGCTCATCTGGAAATTCACACCTACGCAACATAAGAACCATGAAAGCATAAAGTGATTTTCATGTGAACATTGTTCTCATAAAACGCAGAGGAAGAATTGCGCTTTTATAAAACTAGATCTAGTCACAAAATACTAGAATCAGAAGTTTTAGAACAGTCAAATGCATTGTAAATTAAAACCCAATAAAATTTTTATTAAAAAAAAAGTTTATAAGATTTTCTAAAATAAAGTTACATTTTTTTTTATTTGAAATGAAATTTAACCTGTTTATTCTACAACAGTGAAGTGCATTATTAATTTAAAAGTGAAATATTAAAATGAAATTTTTAAGTTATATTACATATCTGCTTTATTTGAAATTAAAAAAATATTTATTCCAACACAGTATCGTTAATTGAAATTTATATTTATTCATTTTTCTTATTTGTTTTTATTTTTGTAATATTGTAAAACTTAAATTTTTATTTTATTTTTAATAAAAAGGTATAAAATTAATCACACTTTTTATACTGGTACAGTGGCGTGCAAGGTTAATTAAAAAGATGATTAATGCTTAATTTAAAAATAAATCATTTTAAAATTAATTTATTTAATTAATTATTCAAAATTAAATGCAGTGGTGTGTTTGGTTAATAAAACCAATTAAAATAAGTTATATTTAATTGTTCAGTTCAGCTATTCTATGAATAAAATATATAGCATGATCAAAAATTATTTTCATCAAGGGCAGCCACGAAATCTGAAAGGTACGTCTTTAATTACGCCTGCACCAATCAAGTAGACAACTGTCAGACATAGTAGAATTAATTACGATTAATTAAAGACGCAGCTTTTGTTTCTGTTAGCCGCCTCTGATGAAAATAATCTTTGGTAATACTTTAGTTATAAAATAAAAACTGCTGGCGCCTAAAATGTATTAATTAATGTCTAATTCTGTCTTTAATTTCATTAATGGTTTCATTAGAATGATCTATTCTAATATTAAATTAAATTTTCAATATAAACAAACCAAAATGTTTACACGATTATTAATAGGATCTTGGTGAAATATATGATCTTTTAAAATTAAAAAATTGTATTAAAATTAATTTTCCTGGTTGCCATCAAAGCTTTCAAGTCAAGTATTCCATTTAAATTAGTAAATGTATATATTCGTCCTCGTGCCTTCTAAGAGGGTATAATCAGTCTTTTATTTTGAAACTAAAGAATCCGAAATATTTTAAAAAGTCTCCTGAAATGTATTCAACCACATTATCAATGTAGGGGGCAATTAATCAATTAATATCACATAAATTTAGTATCGGTTCGTTTAAATCATTTTCAAATTCAAGCTGTGCTGTTTGTCAGTGGTTGACGTCACATTTAATATTGAAATATCAGATTTGGAAATACAATTTGAATTTTCTCGAGTTTTAACTTCGACATGAACCAACAATCGTTTGTATGGTCCTTCAAACCATCTCTGGCTCTCATTGCCGAAAAAAAAAACATTTCAATGGTCTTGACTTAATTTTTACGTCAATAAATATTTAGTTTTAATAAATAAAACTAACAATTAATTTGTATATTTTTAAAAATGTATTATATTTTCGGTGTAGATTTAATGAATTGTAGTGGTTCACATCTAGAACATTAAAATTACAGTTCGACACCTTGAAGTTGATTCAACTAAGGTTGGATATGGGGTGCTCATCGAATTTTGAAAATTATTTCTGAGTATTCCTTCAGAAGCGAACCCGTGACAATAAACCGTCCCAATAAATACCTGCTTAATCAATTATTTTTACGGTTGCACGATAATTACCCCTACTCTTGACGGTAGTAACAACAGTAAGGAAGAAAATCATTACATTTATTAAGAATATAAAAACACAATAATTCCAAATGAGATTACTTATTAGCCACAATCCAGAAGTGACTCATAACTTG
>QDEB01023924.1:5444-16477 GCA_004193795.1 Asbolus verrucosus | reverse complement strand
ATGAAAATAAAAAATGGAAAAAAACAGGGTTACACACAAAAGGAAGAACAAGAGTGAACAGATTGAAAATATAAATCTGAAAATTTAAGATTTAAACTATATGAAGAAATTTTAACAAAAAGATCTCATAAATTCATATAAGTATAATTGCGAAAAGACAAATTAAACCTATTTGAATGTGAAACAATGGTTCCACAGCAAGATGGAGATTAGAAAATAAAAGTACGTATAATAAAAAGATAAATATCTGCAAATACAGTTTATCTTAAATTTTTGGTTCTATTTTTTTGAAATTCTTAATTTTTCTCAACGTGAAGTTAATTTTCGAAGTTCAAAAGACAGTCATTTCTGTAAATGCTTACAACTTAGATCAAATTCTATTTTTTTAATTTCTTCTTACAGAAAAAATGATTGAATCATATCAAATTGAAATTAATAATCAACAAATATTTTATTACCTGATGGTAATTCATTTTTCATCGAGGTCTGCATATATAAAATTAATATTCGTTTTTTTTTAAATATTTTTATGTTTCTTATTTATGTATTTTTTGCTTATTTGAATTATGTTACTTGTCAAGAATATATTTATTTATCTTTGATTAATACTTTTTTTGCGAAGTTTTATTATTTTCGAACACATTTCAAGTACAAGTTTTTTCGTAATTGGTAATAAAGTTCTTATATCTATAAAATGCAAAAACATGAAGTTCCATTACTAAAAAAATGTATTACAATACTAAGTAGCGTCATTATTAGTCAGAAATACGAAAAAAGTTTAAAACTGTTTTTAAAGGAACACGATAGATACAGAAATGTCCGGAAGCAAAAACTGAGTTTATGATGTCACATTGTTATGGTCGGCGTCCTTCCTTGATCAAATGGCCTTCGACACCTGCCTGAAAGATGAGGAATTTGATTAAAAATAGGAACTTATTAGTAGATGAACAAGATAACATTATTTTATTTTTGTTGTATAATATAAACGGTTACTAACCTTTGGTAACAATCATCATAGTTCTGAGTGAAGGCCAAGCTGGAGGAAGTAAGTGAATAATAATGACACGGACGCCAAGCATGAATGGGGACATTTTCATTGCTCCGTCTGTACAGCAATGCTTTTACTCCATACCACATCGAGACACTTTTGAAATTTCCACTGAAATCAAAAATGAGAAAATCAAAGTTTCCAAAACTGCAGAATAAAGGAAGAAAGTGTTCAATTTTTTCTGGTCCTCGCACTGAAAGTGTCATCTGTCAAAATTGGTCAGTGTCAAGACTATCCACAACAATCTATGTCTATGTGAAAACGCGGTCATCAACCTTTACCCGTAATGTGTTACGCTATCCTTCGCAATAACTTAGAAATCGCGAACGTCGCTGATGTTGCCAATACGTTGGACGAAGAAATAGGAGGACGAATGTCGTTGATTAGGCGCTTCAGTAGGTGTAAAAATGCCGCGAATTGAGGGCGAAAGGTAAACCGTAAGGTGTGTTGAGTAAAATCGGAACGAAACGGAATTGAATCTGTGAATTTCAAGTGAAAAATGCTGGAGAGAGAAAAGATATTTGTTTTCAACTGTCAAAATTTACCAGAAAAAACGCAAAAATCTTAAAAATGTTTATTGTAAACACTCTGGTTTTAGCAGCATTTTCTAACCTTGAAACTCTTGAAAATAAAAACTGGCCTTGAAGAATCTGCGTCGCGTTTTATTTACCAAAAGACAGAATGTTGTATAATAAACAGTTTGTTGCACCAGCGTTAGATAAAGTCATTTCTGAAGCCAAATTAGCATTTGACAATAAATTAGCCTCCAAGCCTATTTTTAGTACTCACGGAGGCCGAACAGGAGTGGTGTTTTTTTAAGGGACATCAAACCCGGTACAAGAAACGTAATTCCAAATAACTTTTACTAAACATCAGCTTAATATTGGTTAATTCTTATTCTCAAACTTAAAAAATGCTGAAAACGGAGTTAATAATTATATTTTGTTTCATAATTAAAACATTTTTGTGGTATCACAATTGTTTCTCTTGATCAAAGAGCTTTAGATCTAATCTATCCAGTGTTAACAACAAACAGTTTGCTATGTTCAAGTGGAAATTGTTTCCTTTCTTGTAACCATAGCGCATAATTGTGGTCAAGACGAGTAAGAACAAGCAAAGAAAAAACAAACAAGAAATTATCGACTATCATTACACGTTCTTTTAACGCTTTATCTCGTCACCCGCCACAAATCTGGCTCTTAACCCAAGTGTAAGTTGGTTCCTTTTTCGCCTAAAACAAAGCCAAGTATCAAGTTCATTGACTTGTGACGTCAGCGGACCTAACCTAACGTAAGTGAAGACTGCGTTCCAACAGCAACTTTCAAATCTTAGTAGGTGTTGCATTCCACCCTACATTGTGCGGTCCGAACAGGAAGAAAGAGATTATGTCACCCACAAGGGCGAAGAACAATATCTTCGCTTAACTGTCAAGGAAGTTTAGAACCTGACTGAATTTCTAATGTGGGCACATCGAGGAATAATAAGTGGGTCAGATTTGGGTCGAAAAACTTAAGGTGAAGTTCGAAGCGAAGGATTAAACGCGAACTTGGCACAACGTGAACACGTCATTATTGACGCTGCTTCACTTCAGTGATTTTTAGACCTCTTTCAGTGCGAAATGAAGTCTTGTATAGGTGCTAAACAGAATGTGTTACGACCCGAGTTTATTGAACTCTTTACGATGTAGCACAGAGCAAACTCGATTAAATTTTCGTTTCGTTCGGTAAAGAGATGTTAAAATTTTTTCTTGTGAAAGAAGTATTTCCGAAAACTCCTGGAAGGGTTAACGGTACAGCGGTTGATAGGAAGAAAGTAACTGAGAAAATCTCCGGAACGGCCTGTTGCTACTTTCTACCCCCTGCAGAAGCTCGAGCCATAAATTTCAGTAAAAGCATCTTTGTTGCGGTTTATGGCAAACCACCCTCTGGTTTCGTGTTAGTTGTGTCACTACCCCCAATTTCAAAAGGCCTGTCACAGTTTTGAAATATAATACAAATTACCGGTTGACCTACACTGGAAATATGCTTAGAACTTAAACTGTTTACAGCCGTCTTGTATTTAAATTTAATCGTTATGGTGGTGAAATTTGTTCAGAATTGGCCATAAATTCAGGCTACTGGCAGTTATAGGAATAGTATAGGGACTGGTTCGGAATGGAAATCTTGCTCTTGTATAGGCTGTTATTAGAGGCAATGCTCTAAAGTAAGGAGAATTGAGCGAGTTTATTGGTTTTTATTATTTACAATAAAAACGCATTTGTTAAAGTATCGGAATTTATGTCGATGATGGTGTAAGAGACGAATTTTGCTGGAGATTTCAACAGTCAATGAGGCGCGAAACTTGAACGTATGAAAGCTCCTGGTTTGTTTCCGGTTATCCGCAATTTTACTAAGAAATTGAATCATAATTCACCTCACAAAATTATGCAGAATATACTTGCGAACTCGCGAATGTTGAAGAGAAAGGCATTTCACTGAATACCCAAATTCGTTAGTTGAACTTGCATGAAATAAGGTTATATCATGTATTTTAACATAAACAAAATGACGCGGATGAGTCAAAGACCTTCTTAACCGTAAGTAGAACTTTTACTCCGAGAAAAATAGCGTTAATCATCGCGTTTTTATGAGTATTTGTTTTTGGTATTCGCACTCAGTTTCGTCCGCCAGCAATTCCCGCGATAATTCGCAACCAGATGAAGAATCCAATCGAAAAGTAATAACCCCTCGAGAGCGCTTATTATTTACGTGGAGCTTTCGGTGCGGCTTTTCGAGTATGTCGATGAAAGCGATGATTGTGGTGAGATTGTGAGCGGCGTCTTTGGGCAGATGAGAGCGCCTGGTCCATGAACCCTAAAACAACGACAAAAAGAACTTCCTCAAACGTGAGCTGCAGCATTGAAGTCGCTAGCAACGTCTTGAGGCCGCTCAGAATTTGGAGGTTGTTGACCGAAGTTCCCGTTAGCCAGAGCTTCCAACTATCACCACTTGGCGCTGTGTGAAAACCATCACGGTCAAGTTTAACTCGCATCGGTGTTTAGTTTCTAAAAGGCTGCGAAGGTTGAAGAACGTAGTGGTGTGTTTGACATTGCCCTAGACATGCGGCTTTGACAACCGGTCAAGACTCTTCAGCCACCCCCAAGTCTGGATTAAGTGATCGTAGTTCGACGTTATCAAAATTTCCCATTGGACATCGTTTTACCAAATTCGGTTCATTCGGCAAAGTAGTGTTTTCACGTCAAAGACTGAATTTTTAAGGATCTCAGCTATTTAACATTTGATTTTGACAGTGAGCTTTTGTGTGTTCAGCTGTATAGCGAAGTGACTATTTTTCTGGATACTGTACAGTGACACTGCCAAAATTTTCTGGATACCTTGGATTTTATATATTCCTCCAAAAGACTGCCACGAAGGTAAGATATACACGTGTGGTACAGGTCAAGGGAAGTGGTATTATATCATAATAGTGGCATCCACGATGCCGCGACCTTAAGATTAATTTGATGGCCAACTACTCCAACCTATTGGCAAAGGCAAATCAAAAGTTGTATACGCAATGTTTTTGCCTTGCTTGATCAATCATTCTTCTGAGAACGTAATTATTGCTGAACACCTGTAAGAGCTTGGCTTGATCATGATGAATCTATAGAGAAAATTGCGTAGATGATTAATTCAATTATGTAATGATAGGGAAGGCGTAAAAATTTTGGCAGTCATGATATCGTGTCGGATGTTATTGACCTGCCTATAAGACGTTCACATTAACATTACGTTTTTGCAACTCGGTTGTTTGTTGTTTACTCAAATTCTTTTTTCCAACCTCATACACACGAATTGTAGGAGTTTGTTTTGAAGGTTTCAACATTAAGAACGCGTGGGACCATTAGTAGGAAGCGTCACAACTGACCAAATTATTAGACACGAGTTACAAGAAGAAAACTGCGTTTCAAAATTTTCAAGAATGACGAGTCCGGGTTGAATTTCCGTGTTTTTCCGGTTTGCGAACTAGTTGATATTTTTCGAGTGACAAGAGGCGTGTGGCGGAATGTGCATTTCAAAATATTTACGTTTTAAAATAGTCGTTGACCTTTTGTTTACCAACATCTAACATTGACCTTAACCTGGGAAGCCAGCCCGGAAAAAGGCATCAGGCCGTTTTGGCAAAAGTCGCCATAAGACCTCGCCATTCCAACAAAATAAAATTTAAAAAACAAACAAATTCGGCGTGGAATAAAAATTCAGCATGTGAAACATTTGTTAAGTTCATCGAACTTAAAAATTTTGTTAACCTCAACCTTGTGTGCACCTTGTATAAGGTCGAAAACTGCATAATAAGGAACCAGTTCCTTTAATGTTGATAACTCGTTCTTTATTTTGCAATCTGTTTTTGTACAACGTCAGATTGCATTTTATTATCGTATTTTGTAATTTCACTGATTAGGATTGAATGGTCAATTTATTTAAATGTTCCCGTCAATATCATTCTGTTCGCTTTGGCAAAAACCCATTCCTTCCACTTTTTCTTGCGCGTAATTACGCATATCAGCAACGGCAAAAATGCGACCTGTTTCTCAAAACTATTCATCATATTCTTCGTCACATTTCTCGAACTTGTGGGTTTATGAACTCGGCTTTAAAATTGGGCATCAATGCGGATGACTCCGTTTAATAATTAATGAAGGTGAACAATGTCCAATGACTCATCAAAATATAGATGGACCTGCGTCACTACTTTCTTTGTAACACGAAATGGACTTATTTGTTATCACCGGTATCACAAAAAGAAAGTTTTCTTCGGAACGTTATGTGGTCATAACTGTCAAAAATGTTGCATCAGTCACGGGGGGACAAAAAACTAATGGGCCTGGAATGCCTAATGATCCTTGTTATCATATCGTGTTTTAGACTTTTTATAAAAAAATTGATGATGGCGGCTCGACATGTAACGATACTTCTCGATTTTTCTATGCTTTACCTTCCTTTCGGATTAGTAGGACACTAGGGCAGTTCAACGAACTCAATCCTTTACGTGCTCGCCATGGTAGCAATAAGTTATCATTAACTTATACATCACCAATAGTTTTTGTTTATAAATGAATTTACTGACTCGATTATTTTGCGAAGCGACAACCACAATGCGAATTAGAATGGACATTAACAACCCATTCAATTCAATTTTCGTTTCCTTTTGATGCATTCAGTTGAAGAAAAGGCTACTTATAAAATGTCATCTTCTTCCTAAAGCGGTGTGTGCAAGGGTCGGTTATAAATTACTGTGGTTTGTTTTGTAACGGTGGTTGGTGTTGACTTACCTACAAGTGGTCCCAAAGCGTCGCCTTGTAAGTATGTCAAACAATCCCAACAATGATTTCTTTTTGAAAATGTTCAACAATTTTTAGTTGAACAGTGAATTTTGACCTCTCGGACACCTGTATAAATACAGAAACACAGACGACCGAAGGTGCGAGTTTTCGCTGCTGTGTAGGATAAAACTTGGTCACTGTGGGATGTTTTCTATTTTGATCAAGTTTTTGAGCTGACATTGACGAACCCATGCCGAGTCCAAGGCCAAGGCTAAAGTTGTTTGAATCATTATTTTCACAACATACTTAAAATAACAACTATTGATTCAGATAGTGAGTTTTCATGGTCATGGAGAAGTCTGATTATTATTTGCTTGAATATGAAATCGTCTATACAGGCGCGCTATACAGCACGGAAATTTTAAGAAATGTATTAATTCCAGAATATATTTTGAGAGAATCCTTACTGATGGATTAAGCCTAGACAAGTTGCAAGTAATAGTTATTTCAGTCTCAATGGTTTGTAAACATCTAAAATGCTTCAACTAAGCTTTATGGCTAAAAGTCTCTGTAGCAAGTCTCGTCCTGTGCTTACTAACGCTTTAGGTGAGTTAGGTGAGTTTTGAAAAGTCAGCAGTGTGTTTCATAAGGAGAACATTGCAGATGAATTTCCTTTTAGTTTAGTGGCAGTAAAAATAAAACAGTATCCTGCATCCTTCTAAATATTATAATTTTAAGCTCGCTAATTAAAGAGTTCTTCTAACGCTCTTTTCAGCAAAATTCACCATCGTTAGGAAAGATATGGAAGCTTCAAGCTTCCTTAGAAACACAATACCATTTTATGAACTTTTCAGAAACGAAACAGTTTCTTCAGATTATTCTCGTGCATTATGTAGCTATTCTCCTACAAATTTTGTTTCATAAAATCTAGGTACTGTGCAGTAAAAAATGTAATTTTTATTTTAAATTTTTTTGTACAGGAATTTCAAAATAAATCCGCTCGGTGTAGAGTAATTCAGTCCGAGTCAATCTTGTATGATTTGGACGATCACGTGATTTCAAAAATTGACTTAATTGCTAGTTCTGAGAAATATATGAGCTTCACAGCTTTACGGACTGATGCACAAAAGGCGAAGCAATTGCGCATTTACTATTTCTTTCAAGTAATACGTTAAGTAAAAGGAATTTAACATAAATTAAAAAATTGTCAATTCTGAAACTTCAGAAATCAATTCAGAAATGTTTCTTGAAGAAGACTTTTATACCAGTCTTTAAATTTAACAATTTGTCGATTATTCAGTAATTATCTTTGGTAAAGAAAGAGGTTTAGGACCTCGGGGTGATAATTAAAAAATAGTTTTGAGTGTTACGTGCAAGATGTTTTTCTGGGAGCACACATTATATTGTCGAAGTTTTTGGGTTCTGACGTTTTTTCCATTCATGATTGAAGAGATGTAGCGTCAAAGAAAAAACCGACATTTTTTATTGGTTTTTATAAGGCACCTGCATACATCTAGCCTGTTCCCGTTTCAGTGTTTTTTATAGTGCAGCGATACCATATGCATAAGTGCATTGTTAGAAGGGGTAAGATAAGCAACCAAAAGCTTTTAAAAATGAGGTTAACTAGCGGTGCTTACAATCTTGAAAATGATGAAGGTCTATCGCTCTGACAATCCCCTAGACCCTTATAGCCTTGAGAAATCAAGTTCCGTTTAAATTGTATCACCTGCCCACACATAACAAGTTGTTGAATGCTTTTCTAAAGATAAACACACCGTTTGTGATGTGATTTTACCGTTACGATGATGCATGCTCGATGAGGACATGTAATCACATAGCATCACCTGAAACAAAATTAAAAGTTATTGACTTTGTTAGTATGTTCTTGGAAAGGCTAATTACAAGCGAAATTTTATGGTTTGTGGTTCCACAATGGTCAACACTCCGACAGTGAGCCTTCCAATAATAGCTTTCTGGAGGATTGTTAATCTTTACCTAACGGATTATGTCTTTGAGGGCCGGCCACCGATGTCCATTTGTGTGTGCTGAAAATTCGACAGCTGCCTCCGCTAGAAAAATTACTTTCTTTTGCAGCGACACTAACCGCTCCTGGAAACGGTATTTGTTCTTTACCGCAAAGAATCAAGTTTTGGGGGATATTTTAATGTGGTCTTTTTGAGCATTTGCAGCGCTTTTGGACGTTTTGTGTGAACACGCAATAGTCTTTTTACGTGGAAGGAGAACGTGCTAGTGGAACCAGACAGGTGGGAGAAGTAGGGGAAGTCGGAGTGTGTCGGGCGTTGAACCCGTGGTCTCAATGTTGACATCCCGGTTAAGGCTAGGCTTCCTCGTCGGATGCACGCGAAATCCCATCGGAATGTCCTTGTTCGCCATCGTCGCAAAATCAAAAATTTTGAGGGGCTGCTCCCTTTCGGCGAAACTTTAGGCCTGCAGAAAATGAAGGTCAGTGCAGTTTTGAGGCCAAAAGGCCAGCACTCGTAATCGCTAGTTCGCTAGTGCGAAAGCTCGTCACCATTGGTCGGATTCTGAAGATGACCTGATTCGGACCAATACATGGAGGTAGTGTTACAGTTCGCATCAGTTCCACTTACTCGCCATTTCACCGAGAAAAAACTTGCCCCACTAGAGTGGGTGCTAAATTATTCTCCGTCTCCAACCGCCGGAGGTCGTCAAAAGGGGTGCAGTCGCGCCTGTGGAAATTCGGACAGAGAGAATTGTTGGTAAACAAAGGGGATTCCCGGGGGTTGATTGAACTCTGATTCGGGAGAATGTGAATGCGGAAGGTCCGGGTTTGACCCCTCGTGACCTGGGCCAACACTTTCCATGGTAACCGACACGCAAGTCGGGGATTTCGATCGATTCCCGGCAATGGCCCTCCCTCTCAGACAACACGCTACTTTGACAGAAATTACGATGATTATGTGGCACTCATCTTAAAAACAACCATCGCTTGTCAACCGCGAAAACACCGAAACCATCTGGCCGGAACAAGCCCATCAAATGGAGGATCACCCTCGTCACTTTCTACAACTTAAAGCTTCTGCAAGTTTTTAATTTTACTATCGGTAAACCTTGTAAACACGGCGAAGTCGAGGCGAAATCATTTAAAAGTGAATTAAAGTTGACACGTTGGATGATTGAATCAATGATGAAATAACAAATTAAGGGTGATGATTTACCTAATCGGCGCTGTGACGTTAAAGGCGCAAATTCCTAGTTGGGAATTTCCGGGAGTTCCGGGATTCTCCGGGTAGAACGCAGCAGGAGTACGTTGACCCTTTATTGATTTTGTGCAATTTCACTTTTATTTTGTTTTGATGGAAGCACGGCAAAAGTTCTGAATCCTGAAATTTTATATCAATATGAAAATTAGCGATTACATTGAAAATCATCAACTAAATATAGAAAGAAATCAAAAAAGAAACATAATTAATGCAGCTGCGAGATGCGATCTAACAAACGATTGACGTGCACATAATGGCAGCTGCCAATTGTGATCCTTGTTTAGCTTCAACATTTTTAAACATGATCAATACCTTGGTAAAAAGTTTTCCTCATGAGTTTTCCTTTTTATCCTGAATATGTAACTTTGTTCCATGTTACAATAATAATGTGACGGTGCAGCATGATAAAATACAATTTCTTAAAAGAGGCAAATCAAAGTTTCATGTGTTTAACAAGAAAGACGAGTTAATTATAACTTCTTGCGACTTGCTTCTTTTTATTCAATGTTTATAAAGAATTTAAGGCAAATTGATTGCTTTCTTGGAATAAAATTTCCTAGTTTACATTTATAGACAGTAATTGGACAATTAACAGAAAAATGATACTGATATCAAGCATCATTGTTTATTTCTTTGTCTTAATGACAAAAAATTCTACGTTTCGACAGTTAAATTGTTGACCCTGAGATACTCTTTAAAACAAAACTAAACCTACAGATAACTGACACTTCAAAATATTGTTGCTAAAACTCTTTTTTTTATTAGAAGTTAGTAAATTCAGAAATTTTCTTACGCAATAAATTAAATAATATAAAGTACAATAAAGATTCAAATAAGCATTTACACTATTTTTTAATGTATATTTTAATTTAATATTATCTTGATAGTTGTTACAATATTATTTTTCCAATAGTTTAAAAAAACTTCCAATTTTTTTTAAACTTAATAAAGTTTTCTTGAAAATTAAAATCATAAAATATATCATTTTCTTTTTTTAATAGCCACTTTTTCAAAACGTACTTCCAAAATAGCGACAACAAAATTTTTTATACCTACTCTATGAATGGCATCATTTGAACATAATTTTCATAAATTAGAAATTTAAAAATTCATAATTATTCTTTTGGTTTTCAGTTACATAACTGGAGAAAAAAAATTAATAATACTAATCTCGGCATATTAAAGTTAAGTTGGTGCAAAAAGTTTATTAAGTTAGGGTACCTCGTTAAGACAAGATTAATTAATATTCAAATGCAAAGATTCAATTTCCAAATAGTTAAATATATAGGAAGAAATTTTGAAATTTCTCTGGAGAAGGAACAATTATTTTAATCAGTAATTTAATTAATTTTTGTGTACATTATCATTTATAATTATCCAAAGGAGATGACACCGTCCCGCCCTTTTTAATCTTGATTTTTAAGGACACATTTTTTCA
>QDEB01023872.1:0-13501 GCA_004193795.1 Asbolus verrucosus | reverse complement strand
TATGTGTCTGATCGTAAGTTATTAACTTTCAAAATTTTTAGATTTATAAACAGTGGGATTTCTATATAATTCGAATTTTCATTTCACATGAAAATACGTGCAAAATAATGCGAATGAGCTAATATTAGGTGCAGATTCTGCACCCAGATTAAATAAATTAAATCAGTTTCAATGATCCACACAAATCAAAGATCTACCGAGTTTAAAGATCCACAGGCTCCGACTTCCAGGCTTTTGTCTTATCAACTGGTTGTTCGACTCGGAAATATTTGGTTATTGAACAGTTTCTAAAACAAAATTTTTAAAATATGAGAATTGTTAAAAAAATCCAACTTTTGTCTTCCAGTCCAACCTAAATAAATTTCAGTACACCACCTCTCTCTGGTTTATACAAAATTAGATACGAGTCATCTTCTTACTGGAATTTTAAGGTATTTGTTAGAATAACAATAGACTGAAACGGATGGTATAGTAGCATTTACGTTATTAGTTTGTACTACATTTTGTAAGAAATTTATAAATTTCGGATACAAAGTGGTTCAGTTTATTGGTACAATAAATAATGAAAACTAAGTTAAATTAGAAGTGACACCGATCTTGGCAACTGATAAAGGACAGTAAAATTATGTAAATTGGGTATTCAGTTAATTTTTTGACACCATTAATAATAATTATAGATATGATTTATGAGACTATTCAACTTATTGATTTAATGTAAAATATTATAAATATATACAAGAAACGAGTTTTTTATTATCCAAGGAAGAGGATCCGGGTGATACTAGATCAAAATATTATAGTTTAAAGGTCAGTTTCAAAGAATGCGTCATTTAGTAAAATATAAAAATCTAATTGAATTAATGACAACTATGTTCCAGGAAGTGTTATTTTTGTGTTTAACAAGTACATGTATGGAATTACGTATGAAATTGAGATTTTGTTAAATATATTGCAAAAAAATATGTAAATTGTATTAAACTCTAATTCATAATTATTAAACAGTGACCACAAGGTAAATGCTAATTAAATATGTAATTTTATTATGTAAACAAATTTGATATACCTAGTATTATGAAGTTTATGTAATTTAATAATAACCTATTCCACTGTAGAAATTGATGTTATAATTTGTCAAAAATTATAACAACGAATCAAAAGAAAATGTATGGTAATTATTATTTAACTTTGTGAACTCGACTTTTCGTACTATATGACACAAACTCAGTAATATTACCTTTTATATTACGATGAGTACATTTTTATTTAATTACAAATTGCAAATATGATTATTGCGATACTATTTGAGCACATCACTTACATAAAAAGCCAACACTGAAATCATTAAATACGGTTGCAAATATTTGATAATTTTAGTGTCACGTTAATGTTACTGACAAAGGACATGGTACATATCTTATAGGATTCTAGAGACCATAATTTGATACCTCACAATTTAATGTCAGTTTGGTGAAACAGAATGTTTTGTTGCCAAATCTTGCATATCTATATATTTATAGAAAAACTACCTCAGATTCAGCGCAAATACGACACCTAGTACAATTAACCAAAGCCATACTTTCTCAGCTCGAATAAATTAGTTAAAGTAAACAGTTTCTATAGTCTTTATACTGAATTTTCATTATAAAACGATTAGAAAGGATCAAGGAACGTTTGCAAATCAAGTCCATCAATAGGGTCTTGGTTTACGGTTGCAATTATCTATATATTTAAATTTCAGATTTATTACATGATCTCCAGAATCCCGTAAGATGTGTGTCATGTTCTTTAAAGTTCACAGTGTACCAAAAGATAACCCGTTCTATTTTGTTTAATCTTGATGGTCTATAAACTACAGATGTATATCAATACAGTTTACATACTAATCATTATTAAAATCTTATTGATACATATTAAAATGTCTCTTAAATGCAACAACGTTTAGTTTTTATTATCACAACTATCCAGTGTGCAACAAATATTAAGGTATATTTGGCGACTTATTGCAACAATGTGTTGTTATGGTAAAAAACACATGTAACAGATTGGAAAAAACCGAAATGTACACTATATCATCATCCCAAAAATCAGATTCACACTGATGCCATTTTAGTGAAACGTTTTTCCTACCCAAGTATTCGTAAAGTTTTCGACGTTATTATCATCACTATATGTCGGAAAATTCTGAAATAACAGACCATTTTTGAGACTGAAAATTTATATTAGATTTATCCCAAATACTAAAGCGCTTAGACTTTAAACTCTGTACAGTGTTTAAAAGAGTTTCTATTATTTTAAAAACTAAATATGATATTTTCATTATTTCTTAACAATGATTTATATCTTTAAAGGGGAACTCATAATTAACTTAATATTTATGTAAAACATTTTCGGGTTGCTATCACTATGGTTTCCTTCATTCGATTTTAATATTTAAGGCATATATTAAATGTTCTAAAAAATGGTCGTATCCTAAATCCTTATTATAAGACAACACGCTACATATTATAAGATATAAATATAAAATTTTGGCCGTGCCGACTAACTTATTGCTTTCCAAAAAGTAACTTTTTTCGTTTTTGGCAGACTTTTAAATTCTATTTACGATTATATATACAGAGTGTTTCATAATGTATGTCAAAGTATTCTAAAGTATGTCAATATTTTGTATTTTGTCAATCATAGAACACGAAAATATATTTTTTAATATAAATTTTTTTTTAATATAAAATGTTTCCTTCAGATGTTATCCAAGGGAGTTCTAACTCCTCAAGGAGACAGTGTATGGTTACTTTTATTTGTAAATAATTCGGAAACTTTTTGAACTACGGAAAGGAAATTTTGGTATTCTATTTTCCTAACACATATACCTATTTTGACCGACTGTGATAATATCTTATTTCAAAGAGGTAGCTTTAGTGGATGATCTTTTGTCTTAATTTTATTACGTAGTACCTAAAAATACGTTAAAAACTAAGCAAAGAAAACAGTGTTGTTAAATGCTGATAAGACGTAATATTTAAACATTTCAAAATCTATTTTTTCAAAGTCTATTTTTGTACTTACATTGAGAAGAAAAATGTTGAGAGTAAATACTCAGCATCTATGTATCTGAAAGGGTTCAATTTTGATAATATTTTAAGACAATGATCATATTGTCAGTTAATATTTAAAATCAAGCGTTCAAACTGTGTAAATATCGAACAAAAAAGAAAAAATCAGAATTGTCATGTCGCACATGCGTTATTAGCTATCAATTTTCTAAAAAAAAATCTCACTTTTTCTAAAATAACGTATATAATATTATGTTTTCGGAAAAATTTTTCGAGCAAAATTTAATTACTTAATAATTACAATCTAATTGCCACTTAACATAAGAAATATGGAATAACTGTTGTTTAATACGACATGTCAAATTTGCCAGAAGAAATTTTGCAAGTTTGTTATACACACTTGAACTACGCAAGTCTTATAAATTAGTTGGATGGATCCCGAAACAAGAAATTGTTAATATTTTTAGGGATCCAAATGTTGGACTATGGATCGTTTACCAACCAATAAATGAAGGTGAAGAAAGTATACCATGCATAAATTTACGAAAAAGTGGGCGACCCCAATTTTTAATCCCAAACAGAATCAACAAACTCATCCAAAATGCTCAAGACAGAGTTAGAACGTTATCGTCCAAAATTTCACACATGAAAGGAGAATTTTGACCAGAATGATTTAAAACATCGAAAAAGAAAGAAATATTTCAAATACACAGCGGTCCAGCTTGAGAGAAATCCAAAATGCTGTAGATTGTCCCATTCGGAAACGAAGGGTAAGGAAAGTTTTTACACTTCCAGTATTGAAAATTGTCCAGCATACACACACACACACACACACACGTATATATATATATATATATATGTATTAAGTATTAAGCGAAATTTGACGACAAAGTATTAGTCTGGTGAATCCGGGTTTCAAGATCTTACGTCGAGCGAGTTAGAGGCGAAACTGAGGATGTAAATATATTTGTATATTTGTAAATATCCTCCACAAACGATTAATTTTATTAATACTCATCATCAGAATTATGATTATTATGATACATTCTAGCCCATTCTGGCTTCATGTCATTATTCCATAATGACCAAAGACTGGTTAGCTGAAAATAACATAATTTTGTGCCCAAAAACGACAATCCCCTAAATATTCCTCAAATGGAATCTGTTGAAGACTTTTGGGAACTTTTCATCAGAAAAGTTTACGATAATGGCTGGGAAGTCCAAAACGAACAATATTAATTTACAGTTTAGTTGTTGATAAGAATATTTCATAAGACCCGAGAACATAGACATTGCGCCTTAGTGAGGTATGCACCCGCGATCCTCTAAATATAATATAATTCATAATAACCTTATCTTGAATGTCAAGATGGAAGATAAAGGCCTGGAAGTCGAAGCGTGTGGATCTTTAAACTGGGTGGATCTTTGACATAGGTGTACCCCTGGAATCAGCCGATGCCCTATTTATTTATTTAATATAGCTTGAGAATCTGTGCCTAAATTTAACACACTTGCAAAATCGTATTGCAGATATTTTCATGAGAAAAAAGTGCTTCTCGTTAATGCTCTTGAGTTAAAAGAATAATCCTAATATTTGCAGCATTAATATTATGTTACATCGTTTAACGACGCACGATTTGAATTCGAGGGTTTCCATTAAAACAGTGGATTGTTGATTGTGTTTAATAATTTTTCACATATTTTCTTCAATTAAATGATATTTTAAAATTGCTTGAATTTGAATTGTTAACACTATGTTTAGAAAGAAGGTCGACTAAAGTAAAGAAATAACAACTCAGAATGAATTTTAAAATTTTTAGAAATGATTTTATTAATAAAATTAATTGTTCAGTAAAAAATTAGGTAATTGCTGAATCGGAATTTTTAAACAATGAGAAAATGAAGTAAATACAAGACTTAAAACCATTCAATGTTGAATGCTCTCAAATAAATAGAGGAAAGCATGTACATTGTTTGACTCTCTTATCTTGCAAATCACTAAATAAAAAGTTACTTTAAATATCCGAATTTTTAATTGAAATAAAGAACTATGTATATAATTATAAAATATGGTTAACAATCCCTTTTCGGATTACAGAAAATATTGAAAAACAAACGTTTAAGTATGTGCATTAAACAAACAGTAAGATGCTGATAAAAATTATGTGGAAACATAATTCAACAATCTGCGACCCTAACGGAAATCTGTTGATTTCAGAGAAACACCCATTTCAAAGTGCCACCAAATATTAAAGATCCACCGAGTTTAAAGATGTACAAGTTTCGACTTTCAGGCTTTTATGAAAGTCACTTATTGTCACAAATAATATTTAACAGATACATACGTTCTTGTTGCATGCCTTTGTGTAGACACTACTTATATTTTATTACTTTTTTTATATTTTCTTTTTTATCATGGATGGTAAAATGTTTCATCAATTTAATTTAAAGAAAACAAACGAAAGCTATTTTGGAATTATAAAATATATTTTTGAAAAAATAACTGACAAATTTTCATTATGAATCATTATACCTAATTAATTATATTCAGTTCTTCTTTTGCATTTATTTAAATTTTGTTTGTAATTTTTTTTTTTTTAACATTGAAACCGATGCAATTATAAATATATATTTTTATTGTATATTATACTATAAAATGCTTGTTACTTATTGACAAATTTTTAATGTATTTTAATTATTTATAACAATTTATAATAATTATTATTGCAACGATCACAACTGAATTTCTTGTTAAATTATGATAAGAACAAAACACTTCTCTCGTTTTTCGTAGAGTATTAGTGACAACTGTAAATCACGGTAATTTATGGATCTATGACAAAACATGTTGGCATGTTCAAAATCTTATACTACTGCTTTGGAATGTAGAGTTTTTATCTTAGCGGGCTATGAAAATATTAGCCCATAACCCACAAGGAACCCACCTTAATTAATACTCTGACATCGAACATTTCTTTATTTTCTTCAATATAAATTTTGTCATACTCTGCTTCGGGCAAAGTACATCACCTAAATATGGATAGTATCTAAATATGTAAATGAGTTCTGGTACATTACTGACTCGGTATGGCTACGACAACCTGATGGAATTAAAACCTATAAAATAGCAATAAAAACCGAATTAACGTGCAACGCCAACATTTAGCGAGTTAAAGTAGATGCCCGTAGGACTGCAAACTGTGGTACTTGACAAGTGTACCTCCCAAGGTGCGACAGTGTAAACGAATTTTCCGGAACCGTACGTCACAATCGTTTACTTTGTCGCATTAATTTCTTTTATCATAATGTTCGTAAAGAGTCAACTCTGCAATCTCGTAAAATTGTTTAAAATATGATATATTTAAAGTTAACAGAAACCTACATAGAATGGTACACATCTATTATAATTTTTTTTGCAAAAAAAAACTAAATATCATTTGCTCTACAAACGTGATTACATTTTTTCAATTAGAAGTTATCCCTCTATGAAATACAGAAATTACTTTTTCGCAGACATTGAGAGATTTATCTTGAAATTTTGCTCAAATTCTGATAATTATATACATTAAAGATCAACTGCTCCATAAAAGTGACTACACTCTTTATAATTAGAGGTTATCCCCCTATGGAAAAACAGTAGTTATTTTTACACAGACATAAAGGGGTTTATTCCAAATATAGGATGGTTTATCTTAAAATTTTGCTCCAGTTCTGACCACGCTTTCCAGTACTCATAAATTATAATTTGTAACAGCTAGTTGACAAACCGTCGGATTCTTCTGGGATGTCACCAAGTAACAGAAGTTTAAGTCTAATGTCGGTGTCAGTGGTCCTTGTTGGGATTCTTCAGAATTTTCTGTTCCGGGGCAATAATTACAAATGGGGTATATATCAACATGAGGTTTTCAGTACCATATAAATCCTGTTAATTAATTTATGTTACTTTAAATACTGATAGTGTGTTTTTTAATAAGAATTTTGTATAATAAAAATAATAAGGAATAATTTTTAACTAAGGGCCAAAAGGCATCGAGCTCAATAAAAACCTTAAGAAACGCATTATTTAATGAGTTTAACGAGTCACCATTGAAAATCATTTTTGAAAAATTAAATTGTTAAATGAACTTCAAAAATTTTGCGAACAGTATTTCATTAACCAGCATTTGCAGAGAAAAGACTGTTTAATAACCTAACCCAAATTGGAAGTTGAAATAAAAATCTATATTTACAAATGAAAAATTTAATTCTACATTTTTTTAAATCCTTTTAACATTCAGTATGCTTTATTTTGTGTGCTCAGACATACGTTGCTTTAAGATAATTTATTTAGTCCAAGAGATATACTAATAATACCACTCTCTTTTCCGAATATCTTTTTATGAGATTGCTGAAATTTGATCTGGCGCCTATACTTTTACTTATGAACATTACCGTTTGTCGACATGAAATTGGATACTCTTGAAGAATCCAAATACCAAAATGGTTGAAATATTTGTTTCTTACTTTGCAACCGTCTTCTATTAATAAATTACTAGGGCATTGCTGTATTATGCGCACTGAGTATTTCGTAAAAAGTAGACTTACTAAACGACATCCACGTGCACGATTTATTGTGAACAGAAATTTTTCAGTTAGCATAAAAACATATCTTATGGTATTACAACAATAGTAATAATATATTTTACAAATATTTAGGCATACAACAATCAATACATGTTGAACACACAATAGTTAAAACTAAATTAGCGGAACAGTTTTACACAAGAATAAAGCCAATATTAAAAACATTTCTGAATGGTAACAATTTAATCAAAGGAATTAATACCTACGCTGTTCCATTATTTTTTCGAGGTAATAAAATAGACCGATTCAGAAAATTAATATTAAAATCAAAACTATGTTTACAAAATACAATAAGCATCGTCCTAAATCTGCGGAAGAAAGATTTACTTTACCTCGAGTAAATGGTAGAAGAGGTCTGCTAAATTTGTAAATTACACTTTGCAATGAAATTTTCATATTAAAAAAATATTTTTTCGATAGAGCTCAGGAAAATACGTTTTTTAGAGCGATTTCATCAGTTGATAAAAATTACACCCCTTTAAATCTAAGTAATTCTGTGCTTTCTTATCCTCTAAAAATTGACACTAATAACATACCTAATCACAAATATAAAATCTCTACACAGAAGATTTTTCCATGAACTCCAACAACCAGAAATTGGTATTCAAGCTTCACACGTTTGACTGAAAAGATCTAATATATATCCGGAAACCGAAGGATTTATATTTACTATCCAAGACAGAGTAATTAATTCCAAAAATTACAAGAAATATATACTTAATGATAACTCAGTTACTGATGATAGATATAGGGTTTGTAAGGCAGGATCTGAGACAATTGAACACATTATTTCATCTTGTTCTGTTTTGACATAAACCGAATACAAAAAAAGACATGATATGTATACCAACATTATACAAGATTAGAAACCATGCTATCAATACACACCTAGTAGTTATTCAAAAAACCATAACTATAAACTGTACTGGGACAAAATTGATTTAACACATATCGTCGCCCACAGACCTGATATCACTTTATTTGATAAACAGAACCGACAGGCATATCTCTTAGATATTGCTGTGCCAAAACACAACCTCTTACAGACGGATAACACAAAAATTGACAAACATTTACAATTTTCCGTTGCAATTAAAAATTTATGGCATCTTGAAAAAATTTCAATTATACCGTTAGTTATTTCAGCTACGGGTATAATACCCAAATCTCTGATCCGTAATATAAACACGTTAAATTTTAAAGAAAATTTAATTGTTGAAATTCAAAAGGCGACATTATTATGCTTATGTCACATGGTCAGAAAATTTCTTAACACTGATCGCACATTGAAAACTGAACTACATCAAAATGATAATAATTATAGTGCGGCAGGATAGCGATAACTACTTTACATTAAAGTATATCATCACACAATAGTAATATTCACGATTATATGTGGAGGATAAAGTGGATAATAAATATAAATATTTAAACTAACAACAATCTGCGCATTTGCTAAGCACACGACAGTAAAAATTAAATTGACAGTACAAGTATAAATTTAGCTTAAAATCGTTTCTATACTGTAATATGTAATTAAACTAAAAATATTTAGCGTATTCCTTTAGAGTGATAAATGAACCAAAACAGATATTCAAAACCTTAATGTTAAGGTTAGGACTAACTTTACGAAATATAACAAGCACTACCCTAAATGAGAATGATATTAAGTTGAATTTTTTAAAAGTAAAATTGTATATATTTTTACAAGTGTGAAAAGTATGTGAACTTTTAAGTAAACTGCTAATATTTTTTTCGTTTTTTTTTTCTTTTATATTATAAATATAATTTATTTTTAAGCCTATCATGTATGATTAAAATCGGTGCATCGAGTTGAAAGTTGTGCCCTTGTTAGATTTTTTCATGTGGATTAGTTAAAATCTGCCATCTGCAGTTTTTTTTTTTAAATTTAATTTAATTTACAAACTGAAATGAATCACGAATAAATAATTAATATAACACATTTATTGTAACTTGGTGTTAGAGCCTTTCACACCATCCGACTGGACGTTTGTCTTCTCAATCTCATGGCGGTTGGCGTATTGAATATTTATGGTTATTATTTATGTATGGTGTTGATACAGTGCTTCAACTACGAATAAAACATAGAAATGCGTTTGCGTCATATTTCGAACGAGGTAAATTGGATTGGCCGTAAGTTGAAATATAACTTTGATTTCAAAACAATAAACACACTCTCACAACACGAAGGTACTGGATATATGGAAATCACCATATGAATATGTTTAAGAGTGACTGCCTTTAAAAACAGAAATTCGCCAAGATCGATTAATCGATGACAAATTTGTAACTACGACGATAGAAAAATCACGACCTTTTTTTTAACTGAATTTTTACATAAATGTCATACTAATTATCGAGCTAGCAATTTCGAACTTGCTTCTTTACTAGCATAAAAAAATTATATCAAAAACAGTGGAAAAAAATATTAAATCATTATATGATTTGTCGCAAAGAAAATTTCTGATTAATAAAAGGATATTTTCGATGAATTTGTTAAGAAAGTGTATTTTGTACATTTAAAATAAAAAAAAGTTTAAATTGCCACTGTTAATGAACTAGACTGGATGCACTTATAAAAGTTTTAATTATTGTGCACTGAGCGACAATTCTCCTAAAAAAGATAAAGTGGTACTTGTTTACCAGGGGTTAATTATTACATCGTTATACTTAATGCTCTCAAACAGGATAGAAATGTTTTATAATAATTTAAAAAATTGGCAAAGAATGGTATTAATTGTACAGTAGAAGCGTACAAACTGAAGTTAATTGGAATTATACTACCGTGGTAAACTTATTAAAACTATTTAGTCAGAGTAAGAAACAATATAAATAGTCTAATAAGATTTTATTTTATAGCTCACTGCTACGTTGCGTGTTAATAGATATTAACAAAACACAACAACCCGTGGGAAGCCACTACGTTGTTACTTTTGCGTCTTCATTTCTCGAATGGTACAAGTTAATTATTATTTTTTGTCTTTAATGTCCATTGATGACCGTAGAGAGCAGATGTGCTATATACTTGAGCAACTCCAGCAAACCTGTTTAGTTTGTGATCTTTGTGATCTTCCAAAAATAAAACTATTATCTTCATCGCTGTCATTCTTTGTATATTATACTTAAATATTTCTACAATTTGAACAATATAAATATCATGGTAATTAAAGAAAACCATTATTTTAAATAATTTGTTACATAAAATAAAATTTTTTCTACATAATTACAATAATTAATTAAAATTGTAAACTTTATTTTTTCTATAACAGTTTCATATTCTTTTTAATAAATTGTGAACGTTATAAAAACAGCTTTTTAAATTTCAATTAACTATTATGGTTTCATTTGAAAAAATATAGTAAATTTGTAAACGCTGACAATTTTTAAGTGCATGTAGCCGTGGGAATTTTATATCAGAAATCGTTTTATATGACTCATGGCATGCTTCCTCCATAGATAAATTCTTAATTAAAAAAAATGTGTAAAAAGGACACATTAAGGATAATTATAATTTCATGTATGCTCTAAAAATATGAAAATATGTAATGTCCCATATTTTGAAATAATGAAGTAATTTTCGACGAAATTAAGAATGCAAAACATTAATAAAATACATTAGAAAATCGAATTTTGTAAACGGATTGTTTTTTAAAAAGTTTATTTCAATCTCATAATAAATAAAAAAAAAGGGGATGAGCTGTTCGTGTACATCCGGTACAATAGACAGGAAACAACTCACTATTGCATTACTTATAAGGTAAAATTTGAAATCTAAATGTTATAAGAATTTAGCAACAATGACAATATGCGTATTCAGGCATAACCTTCATGAGAAATTATATATCCAAAGTGCGATTTATGTGTAAATATAAGACGAACAACCTAAAATTATATCCAAATATCAAATATGACATGTACATGCACCCGTGGTCCATAATATTGTTTAAAAAATATAAAAGCAAACGTATAACATTCAATTACTGTCTTTTTAAGCACCGATATTTTTTGTGGACGACCCTGAAGACCACACACGAGTTCTAAGCACTGATAGATAAAAGCTTGTAAAGCGACCATGTCCAAAACATTCAACAAACTTGACCTATAAAGAGAACGGTCTAGATCTCTGAAAAGTCACCGAGTACACTGTAGATTATGTTTTTTACTTGATTTTATGGTATACCTTCAGATATAGAAAATAACAAAGTAGTATAATGTTTAATACTGATGAAAAATATCTGCAGTAATATTTATTTTGGATTATTTTGAAAATTTAAAACACTCATTATATTTTAAATAAACATAATTTACTTCATTTTCATTTGTCACTTTTCTTCAGTAAAACCATACTAAATATTAAGTACATATCTGCACTGTCGAGAATTTAGTCAATTTATTTCTCCACACATATGTGACATTGAAAAAGATCATGTTTAGATAATGATATGACTGAAAATATATAAAAGTAATTTGTTTTGTCCATTAATCGGGAGAACGATGCTTAATAATTGGAATAAAAACTATTCTTTCAATTACTTTCTTTAAATTATAACATATATGTGGACGAATACACCTGCTCATTTTTTAAATGTTTTTTCCTATTTTATTGTTTTTTTCTGTAGTCATCAATTATTCTGTTTTCTGTCAAAGATTTTTCGTACGTATTCTTTAATACCTCTAATAATTTTAATCATTCCCTATATTACGAAAACAGAGAAATCGTTTTGTTTCATTATAACAAACCCATGATACGAACTTAAAAATAAATTTTCCACGAATAGATCAAATCAGTGGAAATAATAATCTAGGAAGAGGTAGCTACATGATTTTATTTGATGCGTCATGTGTTTTATTACTCGAACTCTGTTATCTAGTGTCGATGCAGTCGACGTAGGTATTCAGTGTTTTCCCTACCTAGTCTATCTAATAAGGTAGACTAGGTTTCTTTGGCAATGTTGTTGTTGGCAAATACTTAATTCCTTATTGAAGTTAACTTAAGCATGTTTTCTTTAATTAACGAGGAATAGGATTGTGAAATTCCAGAGCGATTCCCGGTTTCGTTCAGGAGATATTATTATTTGCAAATTCTCGTGACGTGACGTTATTTTAATTGAACATAACACAATTTAATTAATTCTAAGTTCGTAGAACATGCGTGGTTTAAAAATGAAAAACCAATTAAAAACCAATTAAAAAGCCTGGAAGTCGGAGCGTGTTGATCTTTGAATTCTGTGAATTTTTGATGTTTGGTGGATCTTTGAAATAAATTAGCCAATGTCTTGTCAACTTTTAGGGCAGAAGAATTTTTAATATGGATGCAGAATCTGTGCCTAATATTAACGCACTCGCTTTATTTTGTACATACTTTCACCTGAAAAAAAGTGGGCTTCCCTGTTGCCAGTCTGCATACCAATTTCGATCAAAATGGGTTTAAGAAGACAAAAGTTGTAACCGTTCCGAAAATAAATCTGGAGTGAAAAATATAATTAGACATAAATAAAAGACAATCATACCGTAAAAAATCATTAAACATAAACTATCCAAATCTGTTTCTTTAGTTATTGCTCTAAATGTATTATATATACCTTTTTGGAGCAGGTAGGTTGAAGTAATATGACCCTGACATAAAATAATGTACTTTATGTGAATTCTTAATTGATAAAAATAAAATTAAATAACCAAGCCTTTATGCATAACTAAATTTAACACTAGATTTAACGTATATTTAAAAAAAGTATAGCAACCATCCGTTAATCATACGCTAAACTTTAATATTCCAAAGCAGCAAATATTAGGAATATAACTTTTGA
>QDEB01023858.1:0-17458 GCA_004193795.1 Asbolus verrucosus | reverse complement strand
ACACTTGTGTTTCGTGTTTATGAATGAAATTTGTAAAAACAAATTTCAAACAGCAAAAGGCGTTATCACTACCTCCACCACTATCACCACCACTACTAATCATCCCTTCGAAGAAAAAGATAATCTTTAAAAGTAACTATCACGTTTGCCTGGAAATACCCATGTATTAACATAAATGAGCATCCCTTTTTAAGTGGGTAATAAAACTAAATTACAACTGTAGGTGGTACTTAATGTAAGGATACATTTGCTTATCTTATCCCTTTTCTCGAAAAAAAATTTTTCTTAACGTGCCGACAGCACCTCTGTAGAGAAAATTATTTTGAAAAAATCCTAAATATGCTAAAAGTATGCTAAATATGAAGCTTTTATGAAAAATATGAAGTCAACAGCAAAAATATGCAAATATGTAAATTAATAAATAGTCTTAATCACTTTTAATTAGCATAATTCATGCGCATACTAAATACGGAGACATATATGCAAGAAATAACACATATAAAATCCGCCCTTTATTTATAATTTCAATTCCACCTTGAAAGCTTAAAATGTGGTCACTGACGATTTTTTTAGTCACCCAAATTATGTCTTAGATTGTTTTTATTCTAACTTCTAACAAAAACAAAACTAATTTTATTTCACATTTACTCTCATATTTTCAAACTGATCTGCCATTACTGTGCTTTTTCTTTTTTTGTCATATCCCATTGTAAATTGTAAATCGTAGACAAACATATTCAGTGTACTATGGATTGGTTATTATTATTATTATAACCATAAAAAGTGTTTTAAAATGCGAAGCGATTGAAACTTATAAGAAACCTCCCTTTTGAAGTGTTTTATAAGTCCTTGATAAAAATGTCCTCTCTTGAACTGTAGTGGTTATTATCAAAGCTTTAGTTTCTAAAGTCGGAAAGTTTATGGTAACAAGATCCGGAGTCGGGATCGCCTTTGACTGCACGCAACTTCGAATAATTCCGATCAAAACTCAATAAACAAAACTTGGTAAAATAATTTAACTTTTAAATTGCGTCAAGTTGCAAATAGGCCTCGGCCTACCCTCTGAGCCGACATGTTTATGACGACTGAAAGGATCCTCGCCGATCTTATCATACGTTAGAATCAAACAGACCCACCAGCTGACAATTGGCTTTGTATTCATGCCTCCTTTGACGCTACTCTGGGAAAAAACTGCCAATTATTTCTAACAGAAAAGTCCTCATTCGGAAAGAAACAAGCCGGCAGATGGCGTGATGGGGGCGAATTCCGCCGCCCTTAAGAGACTTTCCATGTTGGATCAATTTGTAATTCGCTTAAACGTAATTAATTCCCCGTCCTCGTCCCTTTAAAGACCCGGCTGCATGTGCCCGCCGACATGACTCGAAAAAGCAAAACAAAAAAGGGGAGCTGAAAAATTTCTGTTCGAACACGTTATCGGAACAGTTGACAGCTCTTCCTGCTTGCGGTTGCAGAGGCGGCGACCGAACGTCAACAGCTCCTTAAAGCTGTCATCTGCACGGCGCAATTTACTGTGTCGATTCCGTCACCGAATAGCAGGAATTATTCTATCAAATTTGCTACGCCGGTGCATAATTGGCAATTTCAGCCAATTGGGATAATTGCTGAAAAATGCCGATTCGAGCTTGTTTTTTGCGCTTTTAATTCGGGTTTGATGGAAACGGCGCTGGCACAAGACGCTTCTGAATATTTAAAACGGGACATTAAGGCAATCCCGACGATTTCCTGTTTGCTTTCCGGGGTCCAGTTTGCCAAATCACTTATTTTCCTCTTCGTTTTGATGCTTCGACGGATCGCTGGCACTCCACAATTCTACCGCATTAAATTCAAGTGAGCTCGAATAAATTCAGAACCAACCGTTCGCTAAAATTCATCGTTATTCGGACGAGTTTGCTTTGACTATATTACAAGGCTTATGTTGTGGTTGACGATCGATCCAACATTATTCGGAATTTGGACGGCATAAGATTAAGTCGACCGTACGTTTTCCACCTATTGCCAACCGACTTGCTCTCTGTAATTTAATCAGAATTGTAAGAAGGCTCGTTAAAGCGCAGAAATCAACAAAGAATTCACCCGCGAGCCATGTTTTTCGAAACCGTTTAAGCAGTCAAATTTGCAATTAGAATAACAATGACAGGCGGCATTATTTAACTGAGTTCTAAAAGCCAGCAGCCCTCGCTTTAAGACTCTGACTTGCATAAACCAATTTTTCCTGAAGGCTGCAACAACCTGACCGTTTTTCATGTGAATAAATAAGAAAAACTTAATCCTTGTATTTTTCGCTTTTTATGTTATTTTTCGAAAAGTATTTTTTGGAGTCTTCTTACAGTAACTTGCTTAAAACCTTCGAGTTTCTTATCATATATATTTGTTCTTCTTCTGATTTTTTTTTGGAAATTTAGTTACTTATTGAATTCTATTGAATTACAGCTAGTACCACTGGCCATTCTGTACAGGAGTGTGGGTAATAGATCTTTTTAAATTTTGTTCCCTTACAGTTTCAAATTTTTCTCTTATTGTTTTCATCGGCCCTCAAGGTTTTAATTATAATGTTGTAATAAGTTACGATGAGAATTATGATAATGTACCGAATTTAATGTACAAACGAGAAGATGGTGCCAAGTCCCTTCCCTTCAACATTGTACTATTTTTTCAAGGACGGGTTTCATACAACTGTTTTCGCCCAGGTTCTGAACAGTGCTAAACCAAAATAATCCATCTCAACATGAAAAATGTTGCTTATTTACAAATTGAGTTTAATTATTGTTATTGGTCTTTCTAGATAGCCTTTCTACCAAAATAATTGTTTATTTTTGTTGCTCAAGATGTGTCTTTAAATTGACTGTATTTATGCTTTGTTTTTTTTTGTTCCTTCTCTCCCGGTTATGTAATGATCTCTCACTTCCGCTGAAAACTGTTAACTGTAAAAATATCACCCGAAGTAAAGTTCACAGACTAGTAATTAGCTAATTCGTGATTGAGTCAGCTCTTTTATGGCGTTTTATTATAATGATACAAATTTCAACGTTAATAAAGATAACATCAGAACCAACAAAACAAGAAAACAGGTCCCAAATTAGTCAATGATCCCGTTATTTTATCCGATCAAGATTGTTATAAAGTAACGTTTTTTTAACGTCTATGCATAATAAAAACCGCCACTGTTTCGGTTTTCATTTTGAATCGCTACATTAAAGCCGATCCTGGATATTTTCGAACATTTCTAACATAACTAACAAACAAGTATCTAATATTTCACATACTCGATACCTATCAGCGATGATAAAAACCAGAAACGGCTAATTTTACAGTCCGACTGTGACGTCATCAAAAATTCTTTACCTTGTTCTTTTGTGTGCACACTTGATGGAGTTTATAAAAAATTATCAATTCAGAATGTGTTTTCAGCGTTTCTACCGCAGACTCTAATGTCCTAGCAACCGATTAATCTTCTTAAGTACATTATTTCCAGCCATCATTAAGAATCTTTTTTTCGATGCATCCAAAGAGCGCACTTACTCAATATTTTCACCGAATACACACATCTGTCAACATTAAATCGTTAGCATCGACAGCGATTATTTATCAACAACCAGTAATAAACGACCTAAGTTTTGTGTTTATACAAGCAATGATAAAAAGATAATCAACTTTACACGTCTGAATTGCGGGTTGCATATTTACTAGAACTTCGATAAATATTTCTAGAGTCACATTGCGACGACTAAACAGAAACTCCACCGTTTCTTCAGCCGGTTAATAAAACGTGGCGCTCAATTTGTAAGTTAATTAATCTTTTTTGTCAGTAACGTATTACATGAATAATAAATACCCAAAATGCATACATAACTTAATTTTTCTCGGCCGAGTCGAAATATTAATCCTGCGAACTCTATCCTCGTTTTGTGTTCAACTTACAGAATCAAGTTTGCATTTGCTGAAATTAAAGGAAAACTTCCGCTGCAGTTGCGAACCTCACGTAAAACTGCAAACTCGTAAAATCCAGCAACGATGTTATGATTAAAACCGCCTGAGTGCTCTTTAAGCCACACCAAGTCCAAATTTGATAAGTCGCAACTGTACTCTGATATTTATGCAAATCGTTGTAGTCCAACTAACTACAAATTATGGCGCTGATATAAGCCGATAGAAATTTTGCCCGCCATTTCGATAATTAAAAGCGAATTACCGCACCTAATTTAATCGAGATAATGCAATCCAGCACCTAAGCGATGGTCTCGGTAAATAGGATTTAGTTGGGAAAACGCTTAGCTTATTTAGTTTGGTGGTTTTCTAATTAGACGTCTGCTCTTTAATGCTATCGCAGAAGACGTGTTAAACAGCCGACGGAAGTGGGAGGTATGGGAAGTTCATGGAAGATTAATCAAACCGGTCAGAAATTAGAATGCTCATTAGAGGTGTCCAATGGTGATAATTGGACAGGATCGGAGACATATGACGTCCATCAGGGTGGTAATGAGCTTCCATGTCACCGGCGAACATCGACTATGAGCATTTATCAGATTTTGGCCACGGGATGAAAGGACTTAATGTTCTGACCGTAAAGTTGTGTATGAATGGCGTTATATGACTTTATATTGTTTTCACAGTGAGTTAATTTATTCCCTTTTTCTCTTTTTTGTTATATAAGTACTACTTCATTCAAATCGCAATAAGCTCAGAAACAGAGAAAAACGAATAATTTTGACGTCTAACAGCTTAAATGCTTTGGTAGTTTTATAGCTGAAGGGAGGGAGCTATGTGTATTTTAGTTATTCATCAAAATCCGTTTGAAATAGTTTTAAAATATTGTTCAAAATTTTCGTCAAGGGATGCCAAACGAACTTAAGCAAAATTAGAAAGTATAAAGTGAAAGAGAACTTACAGGGCAATTGAGGCCTCACAAATGAGAATCCAGAAGCAATGTACCTGCAAAAGAATAATTTTTCGATATTACACACAAAAGAACTAGAAGTTTGCCTGACAGACGTTGATAATTTAGATAACTTATCTCGAAATCGGGCCGTTTATAAATTTGGCGAATTATTTTTCATTGCGTCTCTTCGGTAATTTTAAAAGTGGATGGCCTAAACTGGGTTCATAATTTCATTAGCGCAGTTGCTGTTTATAGCTTTAATTCTTCGAACATTAATAATTGAAATAATTTTGTAAATTGTCGTTAGGACGGGATCTTATTTCGCGAAACAGAGCAAATGGATTTTCATGAATATTTTAGCGAGAGGGGGCGCAATTGTGAATGTTTAATATTTGCGAATTACAGAAATTCGCAGTCCTTTTTATGTCGCATTACACTTTGCAATTTTGATATCTTCAGGTTCTTGCTTAGGTCGCCCATGAAATTCATTAGGATAATTTATGAGGGCCTTAATTCCGCATCAGAGCGCGTAACATAATAAAATCGCCATTAAAAGGGTAGACGCGTTTTTGAAACGACGCCTTTCCTCAAAGAGAATCTGGCCCTATAATCAAGGGATTTCTTCAGTCGATAATTGCGAATTGAAAATTTCGGCAGGTCTCGACCGTAGCGCGCCCCGGAGCCCTGCGGGAATCAACTCAACTATATTTATGCTGAATATGTTTCCAGAAGAGGCGCGGACTGAATACGGATAATAGAATTAAGGAAATCTCGCTCTTAGAATGACAAAGAAGAATGGTGCCTTAGAAGCGCTCTAACTTGTTTACTTTTATATCACGCTTGTTTTAAAGCTTCATTCCGGCGTTATGCCGGAGCGGGGAGCGGCGCTCCGGGACTCCGGCAACCAGGAGTCGAGTGTTGTTTATGGCAGGTGAAGTGGACCGGAGATGCAGACTTTATTCTGCGGCCGAGATAAATTCTAAACTGCGGCTAAATTATTTGGAAATATCCATAAATTCGCAACTACTCGCTGCTGCACTACACCGAATCACCAACAAACAGGAACCAGAGACAATAATTCCGCTAAACGACTCGAGAGGGCTGCACTGCATGCGTTGTTTATTGCTCCTACTGAAAACTGAACTACCGCCAAATATGCGAATTCGATAAAGTCAGCCGCTGAAAATTGGCCAGCTTTAATCAAATCAGGAACCAGAAACGCTCTCCAAATGGAAACATGATGTTGCTCTGATTTTGGACTTTTTTGTTCGACCGCACGTATGTGGAGCCTATTTTTACTGCATCGTGTTTCATTTCCACTAAAATGTTACGATTACATGTACAAAACTTCATTTAACTAATTAGAACTGGCTAAAAGCAACATAAACTTGTTAACGAATTTGAAAAAACAGAATTCATAAACAGAACTATTGCCACCGACAACACATGTACTTGTGATTCGATTAATTTGGTTTCGAAGGACCAGTTGGACTGGTCTGATATTTTATTTTTAAAACTGAAAATAGTGCACATTTTTAGATCTTTTTTTTATTTGGAAAATTTAAAATAGTAAGCACTCTCTATCAGTATGCTCCTTGTCACTTTTATAATAATGTCCCAGACATCAAAAATTAAGACACGCCAAAGAACAAAGGAGAAAGCAGAAAAAGACAATTGAAATACTTGACGTTTAGACCACCTGAGGGTTCGGAGCGAAATTAGAAGGACGGCCACCAGTTTACACTGTAAAAATTTGTCTAATTTCATTTTCAGCAATACAAAAGAGGCGGATCCACTTTTAGTACTAACATAGCCTGTATGCAAAATATCGTTTCGTAGTTTCCAAAATTTAGTGGAGCCCACATGCAGCCCGACACAATTTGGAAAGCTACACATTGCATGTTTAATGTGGTTCGATGTAGAATTTGCATGTTCGAAAATCTTCGTTTTTATCGACCTGAAGTCGAGAATGCAACTTCACGCCTTGCGAGGACCGAGGAATGAAGAAATGAAATATTTATTGCTTTACGTTGCAGTATTTTCAGTCTAATCTCGTCTGCTTATTTCTGCAATTTACATTCATCCGTGACATTTGCACCATCAAAATGACGCAAATAGTTTAATAAACCACGGCAAATCCTTGATTTATGTTGAAAATGTCGGAGTCGGATGGACAGCGGTCGATCGTAAATCGGACATCTGAAGCTGAAACTTTGCAGATTGCTGTGAAATATGGTCCTTCATTCACAGGCCGGCTACATCGGCATGCATGAGCGATTACAAATTACCGATGTACAGGGGCCTTGTCGATATCTATATGCACTATGCAGGCCTTATCAGACTTTATGCAAGCAGTTAACCAAATTACAGATTTTCCAGAAAGAACATTACAAGTCCAATTATACCGAATGAAGTAAGGGGGATAAAAAAACATTAATTCTTGTGAGAGCGGAATTTTAAAAAATCTTATTAAGTCCATTAGGTTATTTCGTGCAGCGAATAAATTCCATTGATTTTATTAATTATTTAAGCGAATGACACAGATTTAAAAGAAAACTAAAAGACATTGGCCCACATCTAAATACCTGTTTGGCAATGATGAATATTAGAAGAAAATCAGAACAATATAATGGCGTGGGAAGTTTCTAATTGCACAAGAGGGTTTCGGCGGAAAAAGCTGTCTGGAAAGTTACAAAAAGCTTTCCAGAATTAGTGAGAATGGAAGAAAAATTAATTACTTAGGTGCTAGTTTATTCTGTCAAAAGGTTTTGATTTATCGCATTATTTGTTTATTGAGCAAAGGACACATTTTATACTTTGACCTTTCGCAGTTCCATCACAACAAAAATAATTACTTTCGAAGCAAAAACAACAAGGCAATTGCGATCTAATAAACGAAAACGTTCAAAAAATAATACCGACGAAGGAAAGAAAAACCTCAATTTGTCGTTACAAGAATAAGAATACGTGGGTGTATTATTTATCTTTGAT
The DNA here is from genome assembly GCA_004193795.1 of Asbolus verrucosus. NCBI lineage: Eukaryota > Metazoa > Arthropoda > Insecta > Coleoptera > Tenebrionidae > Asbolus > Asbolus verrucosus. The sequence goes on along the minus strand of QDEB01023858.1, from coordinate 9,570 downwards.
TTTTAAAGAAAAGTAGCATTTTTAAAGAAAACAGATTGCTTCTACCCTAACTAATAATTTATGAAGCAGTATTTATTGACAGAGAAAAAGGTTAAAGGTCTTCGGGGAATGAAAAATTAAATTAAACATTCGGCCCAGAAAGGAACACGTGTTCAAATAATGACGTAAAAAAATTCAGACCCATGACATGCTCAATAAAAAAGGCAGTAAAACTTGTGCTCATAAAATCTGTAGAAAAACAATCTTTAAAAAAATAAATTCGTGGTGGGTGGTCCAAAAAGAATTGCTCAGTTTATATTTTATAAGCAACAGTAAGGGCACTTAATTAACAGACTAAATTGTTAATAAAAAATGTTGCAACTTGGTGAAAAAATCCCTGATTTTCATAAACCATTTTTACACATAACATCATACCCAGAAATGTCGAAAAATCCAACGAAATTACGTGTTTGTAAAACACTTCATCTAAAACATGATGTTTCCAAGTTTAAAAGTATAACAAATCAAAGGAAGGACGCCCTCTGCTGAACAAAAATATTAGCCAATTTGCACATGGTACTAGCGTACATATTAATGAGTATGTAAAATTTTGGTTTCGGATCGGCAAGGAAGTATCATCCACTTGAAGTACAAAATACAGCGTCAGGAATTGGCCAATATGATACTTCAATATCCTTGAGAATAAAAAAGTGATTTTTTTTTTGTCACGTTCTCATAAATCAAATATACCATGCGATCAAAAATAGAATAGCTCTAGTTATCACACGATGGGACATGGAGAATGTTTTTGGAACGCATGTCGTGGCTAACAGATTCAGGTCTGAATTTTATCCTAATTTGTATTCCGCGTTATAATTTTAGATCGACAGGCGAAACTATCTACGACATACTGACAAAAACATTGTCGCATAAGATGGTANNTACGTGATTTGCTAATGTCAGAATAGACGTAACCATAAAATGAAAGAAGTCATTAAACTGCTCAGAGGTTTGATTACTTCGTCTCATTTCATCGCTGACAAAACAGATAAGGCGAAAACTAAATCAAAACGAGCAGGAAAAATATATTTTTTGCAACAAAAACCCACCGAAGACGAATAACGTAGCAACGAGACGATCGATAATACAAAAATGACATTAAAAGAAACAGAAAAATCGAAACATTCAACTGACAGACGCGTAGTTAGAAGACATGAAAATACGAGACAATTACAAAAGAAAGGCGGGAACGATGAAAGAGCAAGAACAACAAAAGCAAGTCAATACAGAAAAAAATTGCAACAGCACTTTAACACGGCTTACAATCACGGAATAGCTGCACGTGGCTCAGATTGAAAGTTCCGGCGAGAGAAAACTAATTTAAAAACAAAGTACCTGTTATAAGAATGAAAAATTTATCAATAAAAGTCAAAAGTTGAGCCCGGCGAGTTGAAAAGTTCCGAAGTGTACATCCGCAGTATTTTGAAATATCCTTGGAGCTTTTTTCAAAAGTTGTTTGAGGAAGCAAAGGAAAACGATGATTAATAGCCAGAGGGGTGTATGCGTTGCATTTATCAGAACGAATTCAGTATGTAAACACCGCGATAGATATTTAACAAATCCCAATCAATATTTACTAGAAAATTAATTTTGCCGCGCCGAAATTCAGCTACAAGTAGAATAAATAATTTCACGCTTACTTTGCCAAATCTCAAACGGAAATTTAGAGCTGCCGGCGTCACCTCCTTGGGGAATAAATGTGCCAATCAAATTAGTTGCCAATAAGTCCCTGCAATCCGGAGTTACTTGTGCGCTCGGTGGCAGTTTATTTACCGTTTTCCCTTCGGAGCCGTTTAAGTCACTGGGAAAGTTTTCGGGTCTTTAAGATTTGCGCCGCTATAAACGAAATATCATTTCTAAATCGACTGCGTTTTAATTAAATCTTTAATTAATGCCACATTGAGAGGAGGAAGGCGCTTGCGCTCGCTAATGGGATTTGAGGAGATCAGACCGTTCTCTTGTGTTTTATTACCACCAGGAATGGAAGATGCAACTCGTATGTTTGCACTGGAATAATTGAGATCGGTTGACAGCCAGCTCTAATCCTGCGAGGAACTCCACGGTTATTAATTTTAGAAATTCATTTCGCGAATGCAAAGTTGAAGATAAAAAGTAATACTCTTGGGGGTTTAATTTTACATTGTAGGCAAAAGCTCTTTCAAATTAAACGTCTACATGGTGATTACGGTAGACTTGGATATGGGAAGTTATATATCAGGAATAATCCTCTTAAACAAAGTTGCCTTTTTAGAAGACCAGACTTTCGGTCAGATTAAAGGAGATTATCCTGAATTCCGTAGAACCCTTTTGCCAGTATGTTTAAATTTAAATTGTTTAGATTGACTTTTTACATGGCTTTGTACTCTACAGATTAAACAATACATAAATATTTATTCTAGTGCGGATGTCTACTTACATTTTTGACCGACATCCTTTTTACCTCCAAAATCCTTCTACTTTTATTCCAAGTCTACGTCGGTCAGCATTATCAGCAAAGCACCTACTCGTATTGCAGTTCCATTACAAATAGTTTTAAGAGTTAATACGTTGTTCATTATGAGATTATAAGATGTAAGACTATATCCTGTTTTGTAAGGAGCAGCATAAATTTTAACTGTGGTATTAGCACAGACGTTTCAAGGTCACAACGCTTTCGCAGACGAATGACGTATGGAAGATGTTCGAAAACTCAGCGATGGGCCATATGTTGCCACTAGCACCAAAATTCCCAAGAAAATGATTATTTGAAAAAATCAGGCCGTTTGCGCTCCATCTATTTCAATTGGCGAAGAGTTTGCCTTTCAACGACGGCGCGAATTCCCGCATGTCATTAGAAATTCTTGACAAATAGCCCGGCTGCTCCCCAACTTTATTTTCATTATTTAGTACGGGAAGAAATCGCCCTCGAGCTAACACACCTACAACAATCAACTGTAGCCACCCTCCCAACGCTCCCTCGCCTTACTTTTATTACATTCCTTCTCACGTCAAAGCCAACTACCACTAAAAGGTAACATACCGAACGAATTCCCCACGATACATCATTTCGGCCGCCCCATGCACACTTTTTACCTCGGCGCATCGACGGGGGCAAAAAAGTGTTGATTTGTCGGGGGCTCGCAACCCCCAGCCAGTGATAGTGTGCGGTGGCGGCTTTGTTCATCACTCGTATCACGATCCCTCTCGAGGGACCTGTTGGGATGCGCATGTTTCTCTCAATATTGTCCTGGGATCGCCCGCATCCCCCAGGATTGCTCACGCTGCGGTTTCAATTCTTGAATCTTTCGAGATTCGAAAACAAACACATTTCGTTAATTATGGAAGACAAATTCCCGCTCCTCTTCCGATTTTTCCACGGAGTTATATAACGATGACCTTCACCGACGGTTCCCATTGTGAGGTAAGCAAAAGTGCCCCGACAATGGAATCAAAATGTGGATCATTGGCAGTTTGCAAGGAGTAAATAACTCAAATAACATCAATTTCGCTCTTGCACCCTCCAAATCACTAGACGTTATCGATCATTCATTATAATTTATAATTTTCACATCGTTGGCCATCGTTAGCGGTCACTGCGCTAAATCAGCATTTTAACCTCGTAATTCAGCCGACTTGCTATTTTTATTCCCTCGATTTTTTCCTGTTAAGGGTTCCGTTAAAATCGCATTATTAATTCAGAGAAAATGAAACATCAATAGAGATGCTGCCTTACAAAAATAAATTCTAGCGTTACTCTTTTACATTTAAAACATTTTCACTGGGCTTTCGATATGAATAATAATCCACTATTAACAAGAATTAAGCAAACTAACTTGTGACATGATTTGCATAACAGACTTCCCTAAGTTTCGTAAGTTAGCTAAAGTGCATATGCATCTGAAGTGCGTCTTTCCAATTAAAACTGAATTGTTTTCAAATGTTCCAGTTGCTAAGTTTTAACCATTTCGTAAGTTCAGGTTTAGAAATGAATAATAAGGTGTTGCTATTTCACGTTCAAATTACGAAATTAGATTTTTTTGTAATGTTCTTGGCTCATCGTGGGTCACAAAAAAAATTTTTGAAATGAATTAGCCAATGTCCTATCAATTTTTTCTGCACGAGCATTTTTAATGTGAGTGCAGAATCTGCAACTAATATTAGCGCACTTGCATTATTTTGTACTCACTTTTACGTGAAAAAAGTAGACTTTCCTGTTATCAGTTTGCATATCAATTTTGATCAAAATAGGTCTAAGGAGTTAAAAGATGTACCGTTCCGAAAATAAATTTGGAGTAAAAGGGTAGGAAAACCGTAAAGCAAGGGCGAGTATATATGGTTGCCTAAATGTTAAAATGCAAGGGGTAGATTAAAAATCTGCACTAGGGTTGGAGCAGTTAAAAAATCCGCTAGTTCCTAGTCCGCTAGATGCCAGCATGTGGGCCTCAAGTCACTTCTTAAAATTTTGAAAGCTAATGACTCAGGCGCTAAGTAACCGATTTTGATTTTCTTTCTTTTGCTTGCCTTCATTCCATGTTTGTGATAAATTGACAAAATTTCATCGTGTTATCTTAATTAGTAATGAGGGGGGGCTGTGCGTCCCCCATAACCCTTTGAGCTTTATTGCCCATTAACGAACTTAGATCTACGAATTTGTCAAGGAATCCGTACACAAAATTTGAACTCTATAGTCCAAAGCATTCTCAAGTTATCGACGTGACGTGGATGTCTCCTGAACGGGAAGCGAGCGAGCGACATGGACGAGATCAATAGCGCTTTCCGCCAATGCTCGTGCGCTAAAAGTGAAATCGCACCTTTCGGGGAGAGTAGAAAAGGGAGAAAAAGAAATGAAACTGAAATATAAAGAGTTTTATAAATTAACTTCGCAATCTATTGTTGGCGAAAGCCGAAACGCAAAATTTCGAAAACTGCGAAAGTCGCGGTATGCGCTGGAGAAAGCAACTTCAATTCCCAATCCACAAATGTAGATTTTTCGTTGCCTAAATGTACTCTCTATTATTTAGAAAGGCACTCCGTAAGTAATTCGTTTTCTGCTTTTCGTAATTTAATGAAAGTCTGGTTTGGGTGGAAATAATTAATTTCCCAACAGGCATAAAATTGGAGAGTGCATGTAGACCATGTGGAAGCAGCACTTTCCTTTATTTTGTCGCAGGTTTCCAGTCCGTATCCACATCAGTGCACAAAATTCAAATTTAATTAGTGGAATGTTGTCTCGGACACTAAACGAATCCGGTTGACCCAACCTGTAAAAGCAGCTCGATACTTTCCGCCGTAACAAAGGTTGTGAAGGGAAATAGCCGATTCCGGAGTAATAGACTATTGGACTTCCTGGATTGTAGGCGTGTGAATGTAGCAGCAGTTTCGCTCCTGAAATAAGGACCGGTCCGTTTCAGCGTAATTTACATGGCGAGATCGATCTGTTGTGATCGCGGAGCAAACGACAAAACCGAGCAAAAAGTTAATTTTATTTTGTAATACTTTGTAGAACGTCGTCAATCATCCGAGCTTAAAGATCCTTCATGATCTTTCGGAGAGTGGAGCAAGTAAACTGCGGCGAGGCATTTAAATAAAAAAAATTGACACGGCCATGATGTATGAACCGCTCGTCATTGTGTAGCTCGGTTGTCAATCCTCCGCAGACTTGCGATCGCCGATATCATTAGTTATGATTCAATCAGGCTAATCCCACTCTGGACACATATGATTGATATCGTGCTTCGTTTAGAGCCCCGCTGCCCTCTCCTTTTGATCCCGACAAAAATGCTCCGTCGATAATATTCGACGATTTAATCCGGAAAGGAGGAATTCGATAGCGCTCCGCCATAAACCGATCTTCGCCAACAGTCTGACTTTTCTGGCTCCTTTGTTATACTTTTCTTTTATCTAGTCACTCTCAAACGTGAAATTTATCTCGGGAAAAAAAACAAATATTTGTCATTTTTCCTAAACCTAATTCTCCGATTTCCTCACTTACCAGCTGTAATTTTTCATCGTTTCTCCGAACTTTAGTTTTTACATCTTTTTTACTCGCCATTTTCTGCTGCGCACCGACTGTTTCGCTTTATGTTTTTTCAACAGCTACTTTTCCATTTACAAAAATGTGGTTGCAGCGAGTCAGTGATCGTCCACATGCAGCTCTTTTTTGACCATCAAGGCCATATAATTTAAAACTTGTAACTATTCATAGTTGTTATGACCAAGTAGTTAAATCTTACAGGCGGTGGTTGGTTGGTTAAACATATCAGAAGGAAAGAAGAAAAATGTCTACTTGTGTACATCAAAACCAATTGGTTTTGAAGAGTTGACATTTTTCGTCTTTGCTTCTGGTATATTTAAACCAGTTCATTCAAAGTGGATCGCTCCTTATAAAAAAAAGTTGGTTAAACAAAATTTTTCTTCTTGAGGCTTTGTGGTTGAGATTATGCTTCGACTTACTAAGTTTGTTTTCTATTATTTCCAATTATGTCCATGTTAATCTTTTAATACAAATTTCGGGAAATTTGGACAAGGTTTCAATTTACAATTATTTTTTATGTGTAGACGTTTCGAGATTTTATTTTATCTCTTTATCAATGCATAAACCACAAAAGAGCTCTATTAACTATTAATCTTAACTATTATATTAAATTATACTTACAAATTCTTGTTCTATGATGTTATACAATTTTTTATTAACTCAATTACCTAAATGATGAAAAAACATGTTGAACAATTACAAATTAAAAACTTCAAAATAAGACTAAATTACAATTTTTTAAAAAAGCAACCGTTACAACTCAGATAAACAAATGTTTTGGAATAGATAAACTAATCATAAAAATTCCTAAAATTTACAAATGGTATAATATGTAACGATTATTTCACACTTGTATGATGTACACATATCTTTTTTTAATTATTCAATCTAAATTAATAAATTGTCATAAATGTTACTTAAATTCTCGATATCTTCCCTAAAATTAACTTAGTCAATGGTTCTAAAAGTATCATTTCCCTAATAATACGTTTATAGTAATTATATTCTTTATTTAAAATTTCCGCTTCATTAAAATTCCATCTATGGTTGTCTACAAAAATATGTGGTAATAGTTGTTTTGTCAAATTGGGTGTCGTTTTTTCATTTACAGTCGATTTTTAAACAGTTGCGATGTTTGTCCAATATAACTTTTATGATAATCAAAACACGGAATCTTATATACCAAATTAGATTAATTTTCTTTTGGTGTTCTATCTTTTAATTTAGTAAAAAATATTTTGTTTGTTATTACGTTGTATGGTGCTATTTTGCAATGATATGGTTTAATTATCTTTTCGGTTAGGTTTTTGATATAGGGAAATTTATAATAACGGACTAGGTCATTCCATTTAATGATTTCTTCTTTATTTCCATGTTTTTTATGTATCAACTTATTGTATATTTTGGAAAATTATTCTTCTTCAAAATATTTTTAATTTTGTCTACATGGTCCTTTATAATATTCATTTTTTCGGTTAAAACTATGGTTTGATGAGAAATCAATTGCTCTATTATTAAAATGTCTAAAAATGGAATTTTCTTATTTTCTTCTTTTTCTATTGTAAACTGTGTTTTTTAATTATTTTTTTATGAAAATTGTTGAATTTATTAATTACTATTTTTACTTTTTCTATTGGGACTATAAGAAACATGTCACCTACATATAATTTACTTATTAGAATTTTAAAATTTATCTTTTAGTACTTTGTCAAAAATATGTGTCATAATTAGCTTTGCTGTAGAGGGAGTTTGTGTTCTTTTCGACATCCATTAAGTTTTGATCACAATCGAAGCACTGTTGTAGCTGTTCATGGTTATTATGACCAAGTAGTTAAATCTAATAGGCGGTGGTTGGTAAAACGAAATTTTTCTTCTTGAGAGTGTCCAAGTGCACGCATGGCTTTGTGATTAAGGTTATATTATGACTTATGGACAGAATGTTTGTGTTCTTTTTGACATCCATTATGTTTTGATCACAGTCCTGAAGCTTTTTGAAATTGAATCTTTTACTAAGGTGCGTAGCAACCAGCAACTTGAATCTTATAATTTACGCTGTTGGTTGAGACATGTTTTATCAGGTTTTATTAGTCATACTAACCGACAAAGTTTAATGTTTTAATGACGATTTTAAAGTCACCGTCATCAAGTCATAACAACTCCGAACAATGTGCATTTTACAACTATTAAATAAAATGTTTCTCAAGGATCCACCTATTCCTGCTTTTGTTTGGTATTCTCTAGTCTCCCTTTATTTCAAAATTCAATTACTTTATGTCTTACCATTGTGCTTAACAAGGAGTTCCAATACAATATTTACATTTAATTATTTAACATGTTGCCTTATCCTTACGTATATACCTAAGTTATTTTAGACGTTACCAAATGAACGGTAAAATTATTGCTTGAAAAACAAGAACTTAGAGATTTAATGAATATTTCATGAACAAAAATGAAAATAACAAAATATTCGTCATGAAATAAACAGAAATGTAAAAACACAAAATGACAAATTCTGCTCGATGTCGAAGGCTAAAAGAAAAAAATAAAAAGGGAATTACGTATAACTGAAGCGGTTTAATTAAAATCGCAAGAAAATTGCAGCATCGAGTCCACAGAGGCGCACCGGAGCGAGATAAAAGCGGCATGATGGAGCGAAATGTTAACATATCGAGCAAACATCATTCCATGCAACTGCGATATTGATGAGCCGAATTCATCGTCCACAAGAGTCCGGTAAACATTCGTGGTATCTCTCATTTCCGGTATACGCCGGCCAAATTCAACAGGGCGTGTTATTCTATCACGAGGATTTGTTCGTCTGGCTTTTTCTGTCCTGCGGTGCGTCGAGTCCTGTCCTGCTCCGGCATAATGTACTCTTCACGAAGCAGCTGCTGCCTAGATGTAATAAAGATGGACATAAAAACACAAAAACAAATTGCGTGTGCTCTACATTGCGGCCAGTCTCATCAAAATTGCACAAAGAGTCTTTTACTGCTTTTCAGGGACGTATTGCCGGAGGATCCCTCGGAGGCCCCTGTTTCAATTCACGGAATACATAATTAATTTTTTATTGGGCTTTTTATGGGCCGGGATGAAATTTTACCCGGTTTTTGGCTCAATTTGGAATTTTATATTGCCGTAAATGCATGGCTCGCTATGACGAAATTTGGAATTTTATTAACGACCGTCTTGTCCGGAACACCGCTACGCGAATTTTAATCATCTTTAACGATTCTTCTTTGTCAACCTTTATTCACACTCACTGACGATGCAACTACGAAAGACCTGGGAGAAATCTAAACTTGACGAAGGGTTGCATGGCTTTTGATGAAAAACCCCTGCAAAGTTAAATAAAAAAAGCCTGGAAGTCGGAGCTTGTGGATCTTTAAACTCAGTGGATTTTTGATTTGTGTGGATCTTTGAAATTGATTTAATTTATTTTATTTTGATCTGGGTGCAGAATCTGCACCTAATATTCGCGCACTCACATTACTTTGCACGCATTTGTAACACGTAAA
>QDEB01023832.1:0-20967 GCA_004193795.1 Asbolus verrucosus | reverse complement strand
TCAAAACTAAACTTGTTTTAAGGCACTGTAACATATTACCAAGAGTTTCAGCTAGGGCACTTTCTCTTCATGTGCTCTTATTAATTCAGATTATCAGTCATGACAATGAAGTGAAATGAAATTTTTTGTCATGTATTAAAACTTACTTACGTAGTACGCCAATAAAAAAAGGACTAAATTTGGACCATGACATCACGAAACTTTCGGGGTTGTAAACCTTTGACACCTTTAGTCAGCAATCATTTCTATAACAAACTTTCAAAATAAAAAACTATGCATCACCCATCATCAAAAAATGAATGACATTCGATTTTATCGATTTTTTTCTTGTTTAACCTTCTTATGTAAGATTAAATGTATGCTATGGTTTTTCTGTCGACAAGCATTCTTACAAGATCATTCATAAATCTCGAAACTTTCTAGAATAAAAAATTCATTACAATATATTAAAGTTCTTTATTATTTGATTATACTTTCGTAAACAACACAAGAAAACAGTCATGTAAATGATACGTCCCAACAATAATGACATCAATAACAATTTTAATAACAGAGGAGAATCTTGTAAAACAGAAACTTTCGTAACAAAACCAGTACTAGGTATAAATTAAAATAAAATTAATTCGCGAAGAAAATATATCACGTATGTCCGGTTCGTCTCTGCCCACTGTTATTCTTCGATATACTTTCACTCGATGAGATGCAGTAACTGTATCCATCCGCATGTAAAGAAACATGATGCAGTTTAACCGGTCCGTGCTACTTCCAGAAGAAAGTACTTAACGCAATGACTAATAATAATTGCATTTGGTTTTTTGTTGCAGAGATACTTCGTGGTAATTTGTTGTGTGTTAGCATCGGCTGTAGCTAAAGAGAAGAAACTCAGTTTACACGACATAGAGCGAGATAATCTGAAATCGGAGAAATCGACGAGAACAACACCACCCCAGAAAATTCCGACCGGATCGCCGACAGACTACGGCTTCTTACCGATAAAAACAGTCAACGATTATGCGAGACAGCAACCCAAACAGTACATCCAGTATGTGCCTCAGCAGCACTACACGCCTCCCTCGCAGTATCAAGCAACCCCCCAGCAATATTATTACCAACAACAACCAGCCAATCAGCAAAATCTATATCAACATTATGAAAATATCCAATACATCGCTGACAACAGCATAGCTCAACAGCCCTATTATACTCCGCAATATGTCTATCTCCAGCAGTATACAGCTCCCAGCACTGCCGTCCAAAGCGTTGTCGACCCTAAAGGAGGAATACAATACGTCATGTATGTACCGACATACGCCCCAAAGGCCGAACAGACACAAAATTATGAAAACCTCGTTTATGCCAACGACCAACAGGTTTACTCTGTTCCCGAAACTCAGTATATCACGACTCAGCAACAGCAGGTGGTGACGCCGTCGATTAAATACACACCTCAACCCCAAAAGGCCCAAGTTTACACACCATCCAACAGCGAGCCTAAGAGCTTGCTTGACTCTTACGTGCCATCCATTCTGCAAGTTCAGTATTATAAACAACAACAAGCTCAAGCTAACGTTATTAAGCAGTCTGCAAAAGAGGTGTCGAGTCCTGCTGTTGGGAAGATTGAATATGCTAAGAGTAGTTACAGGCCGACGCAAACCCATCATAATAGCGCGGAAAGTGTCGTCAATTACAACTATCAAATTCCAAGTACTTATCAAAAGTATAACAACTGAGTTTGATGTGTTGTAATTTGTTATCATTATTGTCATATCATTATTGTCAAACGTGATTATAGTTATAGGTTCGCTTTTTTACTTATTTATGTTTTCTTATTAGTATTACTGTTTTTTCATTTTTATTCCTATTCCATCTACTATATTCGGCCAGTTTTCTCATCTTGTAATTTATTTTCATCTTTATTTCTTCGTCTTTTTTTAATGATACGATTGTACAACATACAGTTTTTTATATAAAACAAATAAAAATATTTACAAACAAGTTTACAATTTATTTATTTACAGATCGTGCCTTTTTCTTTAGGCGCAAACTCTCTTGAATTTCCTCTAACGTTTTTCCTTTGGTTTCTGGTACAAAAATTACCACGAATATCAAATTAACCACGCAGCAAATAGAGAAAGCATAAAATGGTAAATACATACCGAATGTATCCCTCATTATCTGGAAGAATTTCGACACGGTCGACGCCACAATACAAAAGTATACTTCCGACATACATGATGCAATGGCTTTGACATTCGTAGGAAAGAGTTCACCTTGCATCAACAGTGGAATGGGCTGCGCACCTAAGTTAAAAATTATAACATAACCAATGAGTGCCATTACCGGTACAAAATTAAAAGAACTTGTGTCGATGCTAGTAAAATCTTTTATATAAAAGTAGGTCCCTTCGAGAAAAAGTGCTATAGCCGAACCAACCAGAGATGAGATGAGTAAAGGTCTTCTACCAGTTCTGTCTATTGCAATAGAACAAACTCCTGCCATGACGCACTGAATGCTAACGTAAATAATAGTGGCTGTTAATGGCGACATAAAATCTCCTGCTTCCTTGAAAATAGACAGAGTATAGAAACTGATAGCAGCCACCCCACTTAGCTGTTGGGCATTTCTGACAATTGCAATGACTGCCAGACTTCGTTGATTGCTCTTCTTTCTAAACAAATCTAGGACCCTTCCCCGTTTTCCACTTTGATTTTTGACAGCCTCTTGTAGTCTCAATAATTCTTCCTCGACGTTATCTTGTCCTGTGAATTTTCTCAGTGCCTCTCGAGCTCTTTTAAAATCGCATTTCATTATTAAAAAGTAGGGACTCTCGGGCATCCAAACGAAAGTTACCAGCAAAAACAGAGGAATCACTGAAGACACTGCAGCAGTCATGGAAATACTGAGATATGACCCTATCACGTTTATAAGCAACATTCCAAATATCCAGTTTGCGGATATGCTTGTTCCCAACAGACCCCTAATTTTTGGGTCGGCTATCTCAGCTATGTACAAAGGTATCACAGTAAATGCAATTCCATCGGATATACCGCAAAACAGTCTGGCTACAGCCAATGTTACTGCGGAGTTAGCAAAAGCTATCATCAACCAAGATATGAAATATGGAATGGCTGTTATCAAAATGGATTTTTTACGTCCGATAATATCCACTAGGAAGGCACCAACAAAACATGACGGTATTGGTGCTAATAATTCCATTATAACTATCCAGGAGCCTTCATCGTTGGTGATTTGAAGTGAACTCGAGTTTGATGTCAATTGTGGGAGCGACGGTGATGGCCATGCATAATGCATGCCACCGGTTATGATCGTTAACAACGCTAGAAATTTAATTTTGTGTAAATCAATGAATGAATTGAATCTATAAATTGAAACTTACCTGTAAATGTTGCCAAGTATTGGTAGAGAAGAACCGGCTTATACATGTTTATTCTTGATTGTTCTTCATACAACTGACAGTTATTTTTAGATTTGAATAAAATTTTTGTTATTAATGTGGTTAATACAACGGTAAATGTCTTAAATCTTTTTATTCTTAAGTAAATATTTTATAATACAATTTTCCATTAGCAAGATACAATGGAAATGACGCGTTTGAATAAAATATCGATAACGAAAATATTATGTTGCCATGTGGACTTCAGAAGTTAAATTTAAAAATATTATTTCTGTGACCATGACCCTGCTCCGTAAGTTTAAAAATAAGATTTCGAGACATGCAAATTTCAAAATTTCTTGGTGCAACAAAAAAAATGTTTGTGAGTAATGTTTTCGAGAGGTAACATTTACAGGAACTAAATATGGACCCTGAGATTTCTCATCTATCACCTGAACCACAAGATGTACTAGTTTCATGTGGAAAAAATGAGATCAATAATATTGTCTTTAAAATGTTATTTTTGCAATTTTTGTCTGGAATGTTTAATGAAAAAATTTCTTATTTATGTTTCTTTATCTATATTATTTTGGACAATAAATACTGCGACAGAATAATATGATATGTTACTGATAATACTGAGTTCGCGATTCTGATTCTGTATATTTAATACTAGTTAGCAGCAAGTTTTGGGTTTTTCTTTGATTTGTAATACATTTTCTCACTTCATTTTTCAAACGAAAAAGCAAAAAATTGTAATTATCATGGTGAACAATAATTTTGACTTTGAATAAATTTTAGTCTGAAGGGAATCAGTCTTTTCTCAACTCTAAAATATGAAGCGAATGTAAGAGTACGCAAAAAAGTTACAAAGGTACATATCATGAAATTCTAATATTCTTATCGTCAAATATGTATTACTGAAATATACAAAAAATATAAAAAATTTCAAATTTAATAGTTGTACTTTGTCTTTTTTTTTAATATAAAATGTTTTTATTTGTGAAAAGATATCTATATATTTTGAAGTATATTGAACACAATTGTTTCTGCTCTGCAATGTCCAAGCGTACGTGCTGAAAACGAAAGATGTAATTTTACATTTTAGCTTCGCTATTGACAATTTATTTGGAAACTCAAGTTTAGATACTGCTATACCTAACATATTAACATATAACATATGCTTGCAACTAAGTTTCAAAATTTAATTTAAGTGGATGTAAAACAATTTTGGTAATATGAATCAAATACTAGAAAGAAGAGTGTTGGCATTGATATAATATGCATACATATCTAAATATCATCTGGTTTTTTTACACGATCATTATTACTTAAATGTATTTGAATGTTAAATTACGAAATTTGGCATATGTAAGGAAATTTTGATCGATTGTATCGACGGAAACGGTTTGATAACCAAAGTTCATGAGATGTGACAATCATAATTTGAATATAAGTAAACTGGTGTTGGCTGCAGGATTTTACATTTTTGTACCATCCAAAAGAGCAAAGTTTAAAGGAGAAAATAAATTACGTACTGATTACGACGTCTAAAGAAAAGTTTAATCTATTTTATATTTAATATAATTTAAACATAAAAATTCAATAGTAAATAAAAGATAATTTGGATATTCAAGTAAAAATAATTAAGTTTACAAAATAAGTTACGAATGTAATTTATTGTTCTGAAAGGACTTATGAAGACTTAGTGAAAAAGGATTAGGCTTATTTAAGCAAATATCACAATGTACATAACGCAGTAGTAAACAATAATTACCGAGAATGAGACATTTTTCGTCTAACAAAAAGTAAAATCGATTGTAACTAATGAAAACGAAAACGTACAAAAAGCTCATTAATTTTACAAAACTACAATTCTAACAAATAGTAATTATTTTCAGTGTTTTGACTACACCAAAGAAATGTAACCGTAGTTAATTTTTTTGAACCAATCTTAATTATGAAACTAACACAAAAATAGATTATAACTGATATTATACACTCAGTTTCATGGAAATTGCACTATTAAGATGCAGTAAAGCTAGAACCGTTAAATTTTGATAAAATATTTGTTTATTTCAAAGATACAAATGACTAAGTTTTCAAAAAAATCAAAAATCAAAACTTTTTTATTAAGTGGTCGTGTCGGGTTGAATTTCCATAAAATCGAGTGTAATCACCCTGCGATTCTGAATCTTGTAGACAAAAAAATGTTTCATGTATCTAATGCTTGATGATGCATCCTAAAACGCTTTATGGGATTCTTAACAAGAATTTCTAAAGGAAAAAATCAAAGTTTTGAAAACGGTGGCGGGGCTGAAAGAATTAAAAACTTGCAATGAGAAATATCACCCTGAATACTTACTAAAAACTCCATTGAACTAGAAAATTATTACACTTTATTTTAAGGAACAAAAATTATAAACCTAATTACTTCAAATACATAATACTCTACAAAAGAAAAATATTCAGATCATTCTATTTTGACAAGAATCTCAGTACCATCTTTAGTAACGACAACGTTATGTTTTAAACGCTTATGAAAATTAAGAGCGGATTCTTGTTTAAACCTCTGCCCGCAAAAAATACAAATATGTGGCCTTACAGGCTGATGGACAGCATTGTGTTTATAAAGCGACGAATACTCGGTAAAACGTTTCCCACACCCCTCGACAGGACACAGATATGGTTTCTCTCCAGAATGTATCCTCAAATGATTTTTATAATTGGTTGACGACGTGAAAGCTTTCCCGCAGTTTGGATAATTACAAGTGTAAGGCCTCTCGCCAGTATGTGATCTTATATGCACTTTCCTGATGTTCGAAGTAGTGAAGGATTTGCCACAACCCACTATGGGACATTCAAAAGGTTTCTCACCTAGAAGTTGATGATAAAAGTACATACATGTTTTAAACAAACCAATTTTACCATACCAGTGTGTATTCGAATGTGTTTCTGTAAATCACCCGAAGTTTTAAAATGTTTGCTGCAGAGTGAACAACCATACGGTTTTTCACCGGTATGAGTACGGATGTGCGCTTTTAAAGAATAATTTGTTGAAAATCTCTTGTCACAGCCCTCCATAGTACATTCATATGGTTTGCAATCAGTGTGACTTCTCATGTGTACCTTAAACCAAAATTACATTGAATTAAGCATTTAATTTTGCATGTTTCTGTTTACAGTAAGATGGTAAGAAGTGGCGTAAACTTTGTCGCAACCCTCGTAGAGGCATTGGAATTTTTTAACTTTCTTTGGAGGGTCTTCTTTCGGCGTTTCATTTTTAATCTTATAGATTTTTATCACCGCTTGTGAACCATCAGCTAGTTCCACCAACTGGTAGCTTGTGTCCACTTAAAAATGTACAATCGTTACCTAAATATTAAATGTTTTTGTTCAATTTACCAGAATTATCAACAGATTCTTCTTCATTGGATAATTGAGACACATCAGTGCTTTCTTGTTCCTCAGAACGAATTAATAAAGATGATTGTAGAGAGTCGAAATTTTTATCTAAAATTATGATACAAATTATATTGTTTACAGCGTGCATTTAGTTTAATAACCTGTTGTCATAAACATACGGCCATCCTCTAATGTAATAAGTTTAACATCTGTAGCATTAAAGGAAACAGGGTCATTCGAACTCTCTTGGATGTTGTCCACTTGGAATAAGGATTCGTTTTTGACTTCTTCTCCACTATTGCCATCAAAAGTTAAATAAAAAATTTGTTTGTTGCTATTGCTATTATCTTCCGGAACCGAGGGCAAATCTAGTATATCCTGAATGCCAACGAAATTCTCCTCGTCATTTTTAATGGTGAAATATTGGTAAGTCGGCTCTTCATCTGCATTTTCTAAAAATTAAACAATTTTTTAATGATCGATCGACTTTGCAGTTTGAAAATAAAATATTCATGTTGGGAAATTACCCATAATGAACCTGAAAATCTGATTCCTCCGTTTGTTGTCTACTTAACCACAATACAGAAAAGGCTGCGCATGTGCAGAATTCACGTCTCACTCCTTCGGTGCAGGACCGGATTTCAATTATTTCCACAGTTCTTTTCGCCTTTAACCAGTTTTAAATTAAACGTCTTAAGTTGTTATTCGATCCAAATGATTTGGAAATGGTGCATTTTAACGACATTTAACTTTGACTTAGAAAAAGATAAAGTATCTATTAACAAAAGACTATTCTTCTCCCACTAAAACAATAACTACCTCTTTGAAGGTACCTATTGTCATCGTCATTATAATCGACAAAAATAAGTAGATATCGCCTGTATTAATAAAATAAAATATCAAAATTGTTTCTGCAGTTCCCAACTTTTTGGAACTACTCTTTACAAATAAAAGTAACCCATCGACCTTCTCTGAAGGCCTAGTTAGGAAGAATAAAACAAAGTTTACACAAAGGACATTTCTTTTTGTTCTATCATCTTCTAAGTCGGTATAAAAATACATTGTATGTGGTGATACATATCGAAACTTCACACAAGGTGAATAATGCGTCATAATCACGTATTTTTCACAAAGATATGTGTGATAGAAATACATCAATGTAAGTTTAAAAAAATATATAATAGTAACAGCCAGACTTTTATTCTTATTATTTATATACACAATTAAATGTGCATACCATAACAAGAAATAAATTAACTTTTTATCTCAAGGCGAAGTTCAGATAAGCGGAAATTATTATATGTTATTATTACAAGCTATTAGATTAAGAACAATTAAAAAATATTATGCATTTAAGCAAATATAGACAACTATTTCATTTCCTAATGACAAATTTAACCATTTTCTTGTTGATCGACACAAATTGCTTTTAAATCATAATGTTCAAACATTTTGGTGGAGGCATAGAATTGTCAATATGAAAAACATTATAAGAAAATGTTCTTTTGTAGTATGACGAACTGTACTTGAATATGCACGGAGCATCCTTAGATTTAGTTCTTCCATTGTTGGTGAGTTCTACAAGAGACTTTTTATGTAAATATGCAGGTATTTTGTTAACATGATTTTATGAAATAAAGCGTTTAAAACGATTTTCAATATTTAATCAATCATCTTTTAAAGAAAAACTGCTCCGGTGCATCCACCAAAAATAAAATACCTTTAGGTTCTATTTTTCAAGAAGTATAACGTACCTGAATGTGCGAGTCTATTGTGGTAACCAGGAAATAGCACTCTTAATTTATCAAAAAAATGACATGTCCTACTGACAGTAATTTTTGCTGTTTGATTTTAAAGTTTTGTGTTTTTTAAAAAAGTTGCGCTGATGAAAAACGTATTTCATTTTTTATTAAGCCCCCTAAAACCGCTATTAAGATTACAGAATAACGGTGTAATATTCAGAAACTGCAAAACAAGTAATAAAACTGCATTGATCAAATATTGCACATGTCCCGCTAAAAATGATTCGAGTAACAAAAAACCGTTTCGTCACAACTATCACGAAGAAGTGGAAGCTGCTGTTAACAATCAAATCTTAGCCGAACTAAATGCCAGCATGGTGTATCTGTCGCTCTATTGCTACTACGGCGGAACTAGCAGAGCAATGCCTGGATGTCAGTCTTTCTTCAAAAAGATGTATAACGAAGAGCAAGATCATGCAATGGTATTTATTGACTATCAACTGCTGCGAGGTGGAGAAGTTAAACTTTTTCCAATAACAGTTCCAGAAAATCCGGATTGGACTGATATAACTATTGCCTTAGGAATAGCGCTTGAACTAGAAAAAAGAGTTAAAGATGTGAGTATGTGTATTCACAATGAATATCAGATCTTGATTCTTTTTTAATAAACTCGTAGAAATTGGAATGTCTCTATAGAACTGCCGAATCTTGTCAAGACACGCAGTTAATGGATTTAGTTACAACAAAATTTATCAAGGATCAGGTTGAAAAAATATCGAAAAAATCGATTATTGTACTGACTGTTAATTCATTATAGAACGAATCTATTTGGGAACTAGGACGTCTTTTAACGAGAGCCAAGAGGTTAGTGGACACAGGAGGTGTAGGAAGACACTTATTTGATAGAGAACTTTTCAACTATGCGACCGGAAAAAACCCAGCGGCGGGTCCTCCACTATACATGTAATTCCATTTTTCTAAATAAAACAATTTATTTGGAATAATTGACCAGTTTTATTTGATTAGATCACGTATTCAATCACAATAAGTAGATGCGCATTATAATATAATAATATTATAGAGCTGCAAGTTATTAATACTCTAGATGATACACAAATAAAAATATCGTAAAATACATCCAATGCAATCTAATCTACATTTATTTTTTGTGCCTCTTTCTATAATAATAATTACTGAGTACTAGTCCAGTATGCATGTAATGTCTTTTAGTTTTAATCTGTTGTTAGGAATGGGTACCAAGTATGAATCTTACTGTTTGAGGAAATAAAATGACAAATCTGTTTGAAACATTTTTCATAACCGCGAAAAAGGTAAATCTGGGCTTAAAATAAGCTACTCTTGCTCTTTTGCCAAAGTTTGATCAAACATATACACTCCAAGCCCTTCGCCGACTCGTTTCAAATTTGTGACGTGATCCGCAATCTCTTTGATTGCATCCACCTGTTCTTGAAGATAATGGGTTTCCAAGAAGTCGCATAAATTAACATCCATATGTCCAGAGGCTGTGCTATGTAATGTAAGAAGACTCTGCAAATATAAACGTTACCAAGCAACTCAGGTACTGAAAATTCCAAACTGTTTACATCATTGACTTTTTTCTCGAGCTCCAGCGCTGCAGTCATAGCTTCTTGGGCTGTGCCCCAATCTTGTTTTTCAGGAGCGCTAATATCTGTGAGAATAATATGGCCACCTCTTTTATTTAAGTATTCCATGAGCTTATGGGCATGTTCACGTTCTTCATCAGCACAAGCTTTGAAGTATTTGTATAATCCAGGAAGGGCCACATCATCCCTTTGAAAATGGTAGGCCTGAAAGACGATTTTTTCAGTCGAGTTGCCGCAAATTTTCAAATTTATTCAGGATGACCTTGACATGCTCAAAATAATATTTATTTATAGAAATTGCATTTGTTACGCAGTGGTAAACATTTGTCGAATCTGGAAAATTCCCAAAATTTCTTTTGTGATTTATCACTGCCTTTTGTTTAGAAAATTTGGTTCAAAAGAGCGGGTTTACTGACTACGCAATTTTTGATTAATCAATAAATTTTTAAGGTTCATTTTTTGTATGTGGTTTAGTGTGTCCAGACAATTTTTCTTACCATAGACAAATAGGTGTAAAAAGCACTCAGTTCGACGTTGATTTGTTTGTTTATTGCATCTTCACAGTCTTTGTGGAAATTTTGTCTAACTTGAGAATGAGCCATTTTCGATAGTTAGGCAACCACTTATACAGCACAGCTTGAAGTTGCATGAAGTGGCGCTGTTGCTGCTGCCCCAACACATGTTGATTTGACATGCGTCGTATCAAACGCTAATGTCAAAAAATTTGTAAAAATGGTGATATTGAGGTTGTGGACAATATTTTTTGTGTTTTTAAAATTAGTTTATAAAGGTGATGGGGCCACGCATTGGATTGTTACCGAGAAAGGAATGATCCAGTCGCACGTACGTCAAAAAAATATTTTTCGTTATTAGAGGTTATGTCCGACTGTTTGTTTTATATTTTTTTCTTTGATTGATTTGTTTATTTCCAGTAAAATTCGAAAGCGTTGAACATAATTTGAAAATGATCGTCGAGGTTATAATAAAATGTTAAAAAATTTGTTAAAAAATGTTTTTTAAACACTTGAGCCGTATTGCATAATTTTTACATTATAAAGATAACCTTTGTCAATACAAGATAATTAAACTAAAAAAACAGTTCATGTACAAAAAATATTACCCGCATGTTACACAGAAACATCAAAATGCAGCTTAAATTTCTTTTACAAAGTCACCATTCACGTGTCATATTGCTCCTTGTCCTTTTGATCAACTCAATACCTATTAAAGAGTTAGAATTTTATCCTTCTGACTTTCCTCCTTTTATACACTGACGTGCTTATGAATCTACCAGCAGTGCAAGATTTAGCTACCTATTTTCATTCAGGATGCTTTGGTCTTGAATTTAATGTATTTTTTACTTTTTTAATTGTTCAACACTTTCTAGAATGATCGCAATTTCAATTATGTTTATTATACGTGCAACACAAATGTTCATTGTCAGTCGTTACTGTTTGCTAGATTTAATACCTGTTTTCAGGTGGGTTCGCCGCTGCATTTGCGTCGACCCTACGACTTGATCTCTCTTCTGGACCAAGAGAAGCGCTGGAATGAAATCCAGACAGTCCTACAAGATCTCATGACCCGTAAGTCGACCATTGAGGAGAAGTGGTCGAATTTACAAGGTAACCCCGGGATGGAGTCTAAAATGGCTCTTAAAAATTCCGATTGTTTAATGAACGGTAAACTGTTAAGTACCGTTGATTTGTACAACATAGCAACAAATGGAAGTGAAAGGATCAAAGTTGACTTAACTGTAGAAAAAGACGATGTTACAATTTTTGAAGTTCCCGATTGCAACAGATATAGTAAGATAGCTTTTAGCATGCCCGATTATGAGCATTTTCCGTCGCTGCATAGCGAGGATACCATCAGTTTGGTACCTGAAGATTCCCTCGAGAAACTGATGCCTGTGGCAACAGTGAAACAGTTTGGCCATGAAATACACAAAGAGTTGATTAAAAACACCAGTTCTTGGGTTCACTACAATTTGGGGGCTCTTTATTGGAGGATTAAGGGAAACGGGCCTAAAGCGGTCGATTGTAGCAGAAGAGCTCTCCATTATGTATCACAGGAGTATAGAGATATTCCATTACATAATTTAGCGGGCATTCTTCATAAATCAGGGCGTTCGAAAGAAGCAACTTTAATGCTTCACACTGCTGTAGAATACGCACCCAAACAAACCCTGCATTATTTAGCGCTAGGCAATATCTATTTTGCCATGGGTGATTATAATAACTCTCTTTTGTATTATGATAAGTTTCTAGAACTCAAACCTGATCACAACGAAGTTACTGCGATCAAACAAGCAACTCTTTGTTTCTCGAAACTTGAAACTCATTTAATTGACTTTCAAGAGTAAGTATTTTTTGTAAATTAGGANNGACTTGCATGATTTCCATAGTCTTCAACAGCACTGGTTGAGACTAAGTAAAAGGTTAATGTGGGAACATTCGTCTTACGACGAGGAGCTAGGTAATCTTCAAGAAGAAGCTCTAGAGACGGTTTTTGGCAAAAAGAGCCAGCGTTGCGTGAAAAAGTCGTCGACAATCTCGTGCGATTTCGTGGATAGTCCAATCGCAGATTTTGACACAATGAACTTGCAAAATCTGTTTCAATACGTCGAGACTGAAACTCAGAAGATTAACAAAAGGATGGCCAAAACTAACCGTTTAAGTGCAATCGGAGACAAGGTTAAAGACGATGGTTACGAATATATTCCGCAGTCGTATCCGAAATTTCCCACAACGATGTCGACATCGGGCGAGAAATATTTTGACGCCACAGCCTGGCCTCAAGAGGAAGAGTGCAAAAAATGGAATTTACCCATCAGCGAAAAAGAGGATTTAAAATTGCCAATTTTTTTACCGCCAGAAAATAAAGGATACGAGTAAATGCTTCTTAGATTAATTGATGATTCAAGTCAATCCCTTCGTTTTAGCATAACCAAAATTTTGACGGATTCGATAGGTTTGCCAAACGGGTCAGAACATAAGTTGCCTTGGTACCCTCCCGTTTGCGATGATTCCAGCGCTTTTGGGGAGAAATACGTTCAGCAGTCCGAAAGACATGTCCTTAATAACGAAATTAAGAGTAACGATTTTCTTAGGAATCATTTTATTAAATATGTTAATAACGGGAAAGCTGATGAGGCGGAAATCGGACAGAGAATTATCACCGCTATGGAGAAGGTTGGCGCTTGCAAACGCAAAAAAAAAAATAAAGTAATTGAAGTCCATTTCAGAAAAGCGCTCCTAACTGGGTTCTCTCGACTTTGGCCAGTTTGTATTGGCGAATTCGTGGCAACACGAAGAAAGCTTTGGATTGCTTGGACTTGGCGTTGAAGACGGCTCCCAAGGACCAAACTGACGTGATACTGATTTCCATTAGTTCCGTGGTGCACCAATTGGGTCTGGTGAATCAAGCGTTGAAATATGCGAATTTGGCCTTTAAACTGAATTATGTGGAACCAAGTACGAATTTTCTACTTGCTCTTTTACATTACGACAGTAATCCGTTAATGGCGATGTATTACATGAAGAACGTGTTAAGGGTCGACGCCGAGTATTACGACGGACAAGCGGAATTGTTGCTCAAATTATGGGGGTGTCGGATCAAATTGGGTACTTACAACAACATGAAGAAACCGGCGGAAAAGTTGCCGCAAGAAATTTGCTCTGAGAAAGAGTCGTTCAAGGGACAAGGTATGATCTGTTCGGCCAACGGTGACGATTGTAAAACAGCTTCAATCCAGTGTTTCCATACGAAAAATCTAGAAGGTGATTATTGATGTTTGTTTGTGGTTTGTGTTGAGTTTCTAATTGTGTGTAGATGGTGTTATTCTTAAACGTCCTTTTGCCAAATTTAAAAGCGGCGTTAAGCACTCTTTAATTTCCACTATAATTGCTGCTGAAGGTTCCGGTGATATTGAACCAGATCAGTCACAGCTGGAAAGGATCGGTGATGGTCCTCAGCCCTTCCACATGAGAATTTTGTTGGGAGATGATCACGTTGCTCCAGGACCGGCTCCGGAATTTTACGGTGAGTTTCAACAAGACAAGCGTGGGGGATTTATTGACGTTGGGTTCAGTCGGTTTTAGCGATGATTCTGCATCCGAGACAATACTTCATGTTTATGACAAATCGGGAACTTACCCGCTATCGTCCCATGGATGTAAGGAAATAATCGAAGCTGATTGGGTACATTTCACCTCCATGTGGCAGTCAATCGCCGCAAGAAATATAGAGTACGTTGTGATTACTTGCAACACACCTACTAAGATTTCCATTTCAGCATTGGGCCGTACTTGAAACCGTTGCCGAAAAATTTGAAGAAACGCAATGCCAAACCTTACTGCAGCGATGCCGCGGTGAAACCTGGTGACACTTTACTGAACCACCTGACAAGTAAAATATTGCGCAGCAAATTCTCGAATTCGCCCGATAAAAGTTTGGCAGAATGGTTGGGCATCATGGCAGGCGATCATAAAGCTTCCGTAGAGGAAATCGGGACCAAAATTGGTTTGGCTTTGCAAGAAAACACGACGTCGTGGCTTCTAGCAACTGCTGCTGCTCTGTATTGGCGCGTTTTGGGCAATGCCGAAGAAGCCATAGTTTGTTTACGTCTCGCTTTGAACCACGTCCCCGACCACATGAAGGATGTACCTCTGATAAGTTTAGCGAATGTCTTGCAAAGGTTTCGGTCCTTGGTTGCGTGCGGAACGCATTTTAGCTTGTTTTTTTCAGAGTCGGTTTCAACGGTGAGGCGTTGGAGGTGGCCTATTTAGCTTTGAAGAGCAATCCGAATTTCGTTGTTAATCATTTTACAATTGGTAATATTCTTACATCTATGGGGGACCTGGAAGAAGCGATATCTTTTCATCGGTCAGCTCTGGCGTTAGATTCAAATTTCGAACCGGCGAGAAATCGATTGCAAGCGATTCTCTGCACTCTGCTTTTTGATGAAACCGGAACGTTGAGAAATATACCTGAAAACTAATTATGATTGTTATATCGAAACAAATACTATTTTTGCATGCCATATAAGATATGTGTTGCCGATAATTATAAAAAATACAGTTTGCATTCACTTGGTTGTTTACTCAGTTCGCTGTTGTAGGTCCTTTGTTAATTCAACGAATATTTTCAGTTTAACTCAAAAGTATGGGTGACGGAAATTTTGTAGTGATATTTTTTTTGACTTGTATTTCTGATAAACTTATACGTTGTACTTAATCTCGTTGATTTGCCAAAGATTTTTATTTGACTTGTGTTCACTATCTTAGAATTAGGTATTTTTAAAACCAACATTCCACGTATTACTGTATGATTTGATACTTATATATGAGGATATTTTAATTTTTCACGTGTTTATTGTCCATTTTCGGTCACGAATTTTTCTGAGTATTTCAAAGAAAAAAGTGTTTTTGAATCTCAATTTTATTTTCTACTATCATTTAAAACTAAGGTTGTTAATTTGTTTAATTACAGTTCATCTTAAAACAATAGGAGTTTTATTTGTTAACTATAATCTAATTTCTAATTTCCCGCCCCAAAGATATTTTTTAATGTTAAAATTTGTATGTATCAAAAATTCTGTGACATTCATCAAAAATAAAATACCGCTGGTTGCCATGATGCAATAATGGTTTTTGTTGGTATATTGTANNGAGGTATTTAAGAAATTTAAGAAATGGAAGACTAGATGGGAGTACTCTAAACCTAACTGTGTGATTACATAAGCGATAAGACAGGAAAAAGCGAAAACAATTTTTCTTGTTAGTTACCACAATGTGGTAATGAAAATGTAAAATGTTCCACTCAGATATTGTTTTGCACATTACAGCAACATTTTGAAGAAAGCTCCAAATTATTGAAGGATGATGTCAAGAGATTTTAATTTCATAATGAAATAAGTATTTAGTCGCAAAATTGCTTGCGTTTTGATTTTATTTGCGATTATGAATTAATTCTCGAATTTTTAGAAAATATCTCCTTCAAAAAACACAAAACTGAATGAGGTTTTTAGTATGTTTTTGTAAAAAAAGGATAAATGAAAAAATAATTAGAATGTACCAAAGTACTTTTTATGTTCAATATTCCACGTTATTTTTTGCAGCATGACTACATGCACGTATTTCAAGAGATTACTCACAATTTATAGATTTATGTTTCTTATTGCCTGTTATTTGTTATTTTTGGAATAATTTATTTTGTACAATAATAAAATATCGTTATTTTCAGGTAAAATTTAACAGTTCATCCGTAAACAGGTTTCCAAAACTTTCATTTTGATAAATAAATAAAAATAGTAGCTATTATTTTCTTTTTAGTAGTAGGTTCAAAATATTTGGGAAAAACTGCCCATTGAAAAAATAGAAATTTCATATTAAAATCTAAAATTTGGTTTTAACGCATCGCTTGCAGCTTAGATCGATCGAAGCGTTATTGATCTTTGTGAAGAGAATTCGTTCTTTTTTCTTTAAAACACATTTTTGCCGCAGACTTAAAATTACGTCAAAGGTAGGCAACCCATTATACATTTTACACAATCACGAGCTTTCAGTGATTTATTTCTTTAAACTTTAATAAAGTAGGTGAATATAACAATCACATTTATATGAAAATTGAATGAGAATGAAAACTGTTTAAGTCGGTATTGCAGGTCACAGTAAACTTCCTTAAGTTGTAAATATATTAAAGCTACCTACTCTTACCGTTTTAAATTACAAATACCTGCGGCTATGCGTTTCTGTGTCAGAATTTTTGGAAACAAAGTAATGCAATTTTCATAATAAATAAGTTTGGCATTTATTACGAATTGATCGCCATTTCTCCATCTGTAAATTTTGTAATTCATAATAAATTTAAGAAATATTGATTATTATGCCTTAAATTTTAAGCAAGTCTAACACAATTATATCAGTTATTGAAATGAGGTATAAATAATTGTATTGTTTACGTGTTTAAATCTGAATTATTATGTAGGCAAACTGTATGGTACAATAAACCGAAAAATAAGAAAACTAATATATATTTACAAGAGTTATTATTATTATTATTATTATCTAAAAAAAGTATTTTAAAAATATCCATAAGAAAGAACAAAAACGCTCCTCGCTAATGCTCGTGCCCTAACAATTTCAGGGTTGTAATGTCCCTCGATTCTGAATGGTCCACTGTAACTTACGTAATGTGAAGTGATGACATTTCTACCTATATCTCATTTCGGTAGTATAAGTAATTCTAGCTATGTGAGTCACGTTGTACTGCTTACACGAATAATATGGACGTGCAGCTGGTTTTACGCGGTATTGAAACAAGATTTATTAGGATATTTTATTAAATTAAAATGAAACAATTCTGCAGATCTATTTAAAAAATCCAACTGATTTTATGGTCTGCCTTTTAATTTTTATTTTTTACATTGTTTACAATATAGTAGGAGTATATGTTTTAAAATATAGTGTTTGAAGATTATTTTATTAGTGCTACAAATCTGAAATGCTTAATGCATTAAAGCTTGGAAAGAGATAAGAAGAAGTAAAGAAAGACAAGGACAAATATTATTTTATGGTTGCATCACGAGAAGAGGACACGAAGATAAAGAAAATGTGTAGTTAGAAATCGTAAAGAGTAAAAACAAAAGGAAAGAGACTTCAGAAAAATG
The DNA here is from genome assembly GCA_004193795.1 of Asbolus verrucosus. Taxonomy (NCBI): domain Eukaryota; kingdom Metazoa; phylum Arthropoda; class Insecta; order Coleoptera; family Tenebrionidae; genus Asbolus; species Asbolus verrucosus. Next base: position 3,129 of record QDEB01023832.1, on the reverse strand, counting down.
TATATACAAGTTAAGGTACAAAGACCGTCTTTATTTAAAGTAGATAATTTGGTAGTAACAGTTAAAATATTTAAATTTAAATATGGACAGGAAGAAAGAGTCATTGAAGGACTAAGAAATGAAAATGTTATCATTAAAAGATAAAAAAAAAAAACATTATTTCGTTGATAAAGTTGGACAGCAATTATAATTAACTTTCCTTTTTCTTTTTTATTTCTAGTAACCGATAATATCCTTTGACTTTTCTTTTCCGGACTCTTTATATCATCTTTTTATCGAACAGATACCCGATCTTTCTTTTTTTAACTCTTAGTCGTTAAAACAAAACTTACCTATTTTTTTATTAGTTTTGCTGCACCGGTTTTCTTACGTATTCATTCATTGAACTTTCTATCTTCTGCCCCAGACTTGTTGCATTATTTTTAATTTTTCAGCTGCTTTCATGTGAACTATTAAAAATAATTACCACATCAGTGTCTTTAATAGAATAAAGAACAAAGAAAAAGAGCCAGGTATTTAAATTAACCAAATACATAAAAATAAAACACAGATATATGTATATGATTAATTATGAACACACTGAAAACAGAACATTCAACAAGTAACGAAGAAATTATTCATAGTTTTAAAAAGAATAAAATCTATAAACAGGTGCTTCGGATTCTAGCAATAAGATTGGTTTGGCAACGTGGCTGTTCAAAATGAATCACAAGAACAACTAGACACTTACTTAAATTATTTCGTCTGTTAAAAAATTAGATATCATTAACTTAATATTAATTAGAGCTTTTACACTTTTCCTTCAATTGATAAACTGTATTTACTATCAGTGATGTCAGTATTACTGATATAAAAATGATAGTCGTGATTTTCTACATTTAATTACACTGCACCTTAATTGTTTAAAATTTTAGTGACCTCTCAAATTTTGAATAACTTACACAAGGATATCGCCGCTTCACAAATATCTTCAAATACAAATCTACCACATTACTGCATTATTACGAATCGATGAGTATAAACGTTGCTGAAATATAGGCAAATACAAAAAGCAATAAAATTTAGAGTATTGTAATCTTCATTAAATATGGTTATGGTAAATAAGTGTAAAGATGTTTCATGTGTAATATTAAAAAAAAAAGGTGTATTATTGTGAGATTTGTAATAATCTTTTTTGCTAAGAACATATTCGTCTGATTTGCGAAAACTGCAATATATTGTGAAAAGGATAAAACAATTTTATTTGAGACTGATGTTTCAGTGTCTTTATGCAAATAAATGTAATTTAAGATTTAAAACATTATTTTTTGTTATTTCGGCTACAGACACTGATTTGCAACTTCTGGATACACTTTAACAACTTGAAGAAACATTGCATTTAAATTTGAAAAGTGTTTTTGTTATATGAACGTCGAACGGTTCGAAAAACTATTGTCGAATCATGTCACATCTCATATGAAGTAGAAAATTTTACCCTTCCTGAAACTTAACAGGTTTTCATGTTCTACATAAACATACCTTGTGGTAGAAATATCTTCAATGGTGAATTTACGCCTTGATTGTTGAGTCATTGGGCGCATGGTGGGGTAATAACATTATTTATTCAAATATCACACTGTTAATACATCTTAATAATCAAAAAATATAAAACAATTGAGCAAATATTATAACAGTAAATAAAGTAGAGTAAAAGCGACAATGTACTTTTGTTGGTGTAATTATTAAACGAGCTTAATTCATTGACCTTCGCAGAAAACTATGTTTAGATTCATGTAAACCGTAAATATATCGCATTTTATTACCGAATTCGGGTAAGGATTATACATAAACATAAAATAGTTTAAGTGAGAATGAATAACAATTCCGTATAGATTAAAACTGATGTTATAACAATTAGAATAAAATCGTCAGTTCAGAATATCGGTTCTCAGTGAATTCGGTAAGGTGACAAATTGTAGACTAACTGCATATTCTGAGTGATTTGTAACTGTAATAATTTCGTCCTTTATCACAAATTTTATTATATTTTTTTGCACCAAAATTATTTTTACAACTAAGTCTTGTATGCAGCTGAACATTTATATAAATTGATAATGATTCTAAATTTATTAGTTTTTTCGATATCAGATTTCGGTTTTCGGTAAGTTACATAAAGTTGCAGGTGCATTCAATTTTCTACAATTTGTATTCCATTTATTCATTTTAGGAGAAATATTCTGACTGCAATTGAAAATGAAAAAAGACATACATTCTTTTAACAATGTTCTGACTTTAAAGTACTTAGAGAACTCGCAAACAATTTCTTAGAAAATAATTACATGGATAATAGTACATGTCAAACAAATAAAAACAAAGGTTGATACTTTTTTCTCAAAAATTAAAGTGTATTATGGGCTACTTCTGAACTGAGTATACCAAATGGTTAAACATATTTTTCATACTTTGATATCTTCCATGTATTATTAAAATGAAGATAATTTTAATATTTAGCATTAAAATATACAATTTTTGGAACGTTTACAATAAATATTTTATACTTATACCTAAAAGTCGTTCTCTTTGTTTTCCAGATATTCTTTTAACTACAAAACCTTGGATCTCGTGACTGGGACTACTTTTAGCAGAGCATGATAATAAAGTTGTAATAAAATTATTCAGAATCTGCTTCGTTATTATCAACTAATATAAATGAGCTAAGTGGAAAATTCTCTCATAAACTGTGCCTAATTCAAATTCTACGATCACTGATGATGTAAGAGTTATTTGCGAATACAATGCTAAAAGTGGATTAACAAAACCAACAAAAATATTATTTACAGAGGTCTGTAGGTTGATTCCTAATTTAAAAAGAACTATCTTTAAACATCAAAACTATACTTACAAAGTTTATCAAAAATCAGTATAAGAATAACAAATTACAAGCTTCTAATACTGGAGAATGCAAGCATTATTTTAAATGTTTTTTTATTAATTTTATTAATTATTTGTTACTTTTAATAATGCAGAGAATAACGATATTACAGAGGGATCAGCAAAGAATCCGATCGCAGTAGCCTATGAACTTTTTTCCGCATGTCTTGGTTTGAAAAATATTTGACAAGTTACCAGTTCGACTATCATTTACTAATT
>QDEB01023805.1:0-16408 GCA_004193795.1 Asbolus verrucosus | reverse complement strand
CGAATATAAATAAAATGTAATAGTACCTGTACTACCTAATTAACCTTTTCTTAACAATGAGAGTTATGCAACCAAATATGCATCACCCGAAATGTTCCAAAATCAAATATTTGCATTCACATAATATATTAAAGCAGCTAATCAAAAAATGTAAGATGTACGAAGGTACTTTGCATCTTTGTCAATACCTACAATATAAAAAAAATGAAATTCATTTCTAAATTGATACAATAACAACATAACATACAAATTCAAATGATTTTAGATATTGCAATGGCACCTTTGCTGCCCATTTTAATCAATTCAGTCAATGCGTTGTAAAAGGGTGCCTGCTCAGCCCCGTGATCAATCCCACAATCATGATGTTCCTGTTCCTCATCCCTAAACTTTGTTATAGTTTCTAACAACTCTTTATTCCCTTCAGGATCTTCCATAAGTGTTCTCAACTGATCATTATAATGATCAATAACAACAGTCTCAACAGCTACTGTACACGCCATTGCAGCCTTATCCCCCAACAAAGCTGTACCAGCCCCCAAAACAAACCCAGCCACATTCCACACAGGGGTCATCACTGTCGGCCTAACACGATACTTTTTGACGAGTTCTTCGAACTTAGCCCTATGACCCTTCTCCTGGTCCCACATATGTTTAATAGTGGGGCCTTTGGATGTACTCCCCAAGACAGCCATCTGACCAGCATAAATCATATCAGCACCCAACTCTCCAGCATGGTCCACGCGGATTATTTCATCCAATTTGCATTTGGACGTTACAGATCTTGTAATTAGAGACTTCGTGATGTAGATGTGTGGGCGAAGCGCCAACATACTGCTCCGATTCTGTCACCAATGACAAATGTAAATAAACATAACCTCACTCTTAAATAAATTTATCAGAAAGTGAACGCGAGATGGCAAACAAGGTTGAAGAAGCTCTAGCTGTGCTAAAAAAAGAAACGGGAGGTGATGTACTTACAATTTTGTATTCGCTAAAATATTTTAAATAAATAAATCGAGAATTATCGATGTACTGTCAGCTTTGTGATAAATGTCAAATTGACAAAAACATAACCTAAAACTTTTATAGTCGTATTTTTCAGAACTTTTGCACGTGCACCCCCAGGTTCCAGTAATTAATTATAGAGACGTTTGCGAAGAAAATTGGCCGCTACACTTCTACAGAGATTTTGTCTCAAAAAATTATCCTGTATTAATTCAAGGAGGATGCCAACATTTCCCAGCAATAGGCAAATGGAATTCCGACTATTTCATGTAAAGTTTTATATTATTTTATCATTGATCTTGGTTACATTAAATACATTTTGTAAACAACTTTAGGGAAAGTTTCCCGGAGAAAGTAGTTACAGTAGCAATGACACCAAATGGATATGCAGATGGTTTAGCCACCCAGATCACATCAAAGGGAAGAATGAAATATTTTGTCATGCCGGAAGAAGTGGAAATGTCGATAGAAAACTTTTTAAACAAGCTGGATGATTTGAGGTAATGACACATTGTTGCACAGCTGCAGTTGTAGCACTATAACTTACTCTTACAGTGAAGACTTTATTTGCTATATCCAAAGACAAAATTCCAATTTAATAGAAGATTTTCCAGAATTAATCTGTGATGTAAGTGATGAAATTTCTTGGGCGTCTCAAGCTTTCAATAAACATCCAGATGCTGTGAATTTTTGGATGGGCGATTACAGAGCCATAACAAGCAGTATGTCATTATATAGATAAATACAGTAAGCACATTTCTGATAATTACAGTGCATAAGGACTTTTATGAAAACATATACTGTGTTATTGATGGTTACAAGGACTTCATTCTTATCCCCCCAACTGACTTGCCATATGTAACTTATAAAACATACCCTGTAGGAACATATAAAAATGTCCTCTCCACCAATTTCCACATTGAAGAAGTTACTGACAACAAAATCAAATGGATCGCGGTGGATCCATTAAATACACGTCACTATGAGAAGTATCCGCAGTTTAAAAACGCCACCCAATACAAAGTTAGAGTGAAAAGTGGGGATTGTCTTTACTTACCAAGTTTGTGGTTCCATCATGTTAGACAAAGTCATAAATGTATAGCCGTCAATTATTGGTATGACATGGAATTTGATTTGAAGTACTGTTATTACAAAATGTTGAAACGTTTATCTTAAAAATAAAAAAAAATACAATAAACATTAAAAAATATTTATATTTATAAATAAACATTCATCTATATAACATATAAAACATATAGGTACATATATTTGAGTAAGAGAGTCAAATACTTAAGTAGGTGGCGCTGCGTGTGCAGATCGCCTCCTTAGGAAAGTTCTTCCTCCTGTAGGAAACTGTCGGACAAGGAGGATTAAAGATGACGCTAAAGCGAGTTTCACGCAAGGGGTTTGGCCTCCCGGTAAACTCACAAAGACTGTTGCAACAGCTGCCAATCCATCATCTATTCAATAATTGCGATTTTAATATTAAAAACAACTGAATGTTAGAAAATACCTGTAGGTTCAACTGCAACAGGTCTTAAATCACAATGAGCAGACTTCTTAGGTTTGGGTCTAGTACTTAAGTTTAAAGTGACACTCGCGAAGGGCCTCTTCGCCATATGCAACATCTCCACGACGTGTCTACGGCGAGCCCTTCTCACGTCAGCGGCTTGTTTAGCCTTCCAAGCCACGACACATGCCGCAAGGAACAAAAAGAAACAAGAAAAGAACACTGAGAAAAACACAAACAAATCAATATGCAACTGATCTTGTCGCGAAAAAACGATTCCATAAGCGACTTTTTTCTCGGAATCGCCTGGATCCAAGGCTTGTAAAACCAAGAAGAATCGAGTTGATTCCAAGCTGTGATATTCTTCAGGCAGAGTTATTACTAGTCTATCTCGGAGATTTTTAACCGAGAGAATGGTGTTTGGTTGTGTTATTGTGATGTACGTGCGCAATCCGATTGCGTCTTTCTCTAGGAATGCATCTTTGAATTTTTGAGAACCATTTTCCCAGTGGCTGTACTGGGCATCGAGATCTATCATGTTTAAGCCAGTGGTGGCATTGGGGTAGGCCACGTAAGTGTCATCGTGAGTACTCATGTAAACGTTCAGGTTGCCTTGGGTGACATCTATCATTATCCTTATATCTACGTTCATAAAGCGCGGCTGGATTGCGAAAAATACCATCTCACCTGGGTGGAGAGGTTTTGGCTTAATTTTGCATTCATCTGGAAACGTAAGAATTAAAAGAAATAGTAAAAAACATTGTAAAATGACACTCACCAATGGGTTTCGCATCAAAGCACATTTTAATATCGACTGACATTTGTTTATAGCATTGGTGACCTGAGGTGGGTGTCCCCACATAACCTTCTTTACATTTGGAACATTGCACCATCCAACATGGATGAGCAGAATTTTTTCCGGAACCTCCACAAACATCGCTTTCAGTGTTATTTTTACAATTACATTTATCTCCATGGATGGGATCGCATGTATCTCCATGTCCATGACAGTCACATGGTCGGCAAGGATCACGGTGATCCTCGCTGCCTCTGAAATTACCTATCCCCAAATTTAACGATGCTAAAAAATAAAAGTTGCTGCTAACATACCTACAATACAATCTTCACATCTGCTTCCTGCCGTTTGATTAGTGCATTTAAGACACTTCGCGTGTGCCTTTGGTCCTTCTTTTAGACTCTTCATGAACCTCTCAGATTCAACATCTAAGTAATCAGCTGGATCATAATCGGTACTATTATCGACGCATACCGGCGTATGACCGTTGCAATATTCGAGACATGGTACGCACTGGCCTCCATCCGAGGGATCCCCCACGAAAAGCGGCTTGCACTTCTCGCATTGCGTCCCCTGAAAAGCCTCGGCTGACACGAACGTTCTTCGATAAAGGTGAGATAACTCACCATTGTGTTATTATAGCAAGTTAAGCACTTATCCAATTTGTCGGGACCTTCACAGTTAGCGTGGCCATTGCACTGACACTGGATGCTGCAGTTAGCGCCAACATAGCCAAAATCGCACTGACATTTGTTAGGTTGAACACACTGACCACGAACGCAGCCTAGCAAAGCAAAAGCAACATCAAGCTGGTGGTCACATCATGGAAGATATAAAAATATGTTGCATAAAACTGATGATTTAATGATCAACTTAAAAAAATGAATTTCACTGAAGCTAGGATTTTATGCAAAATTATGCGGCATTTTTACATAATTCTTTGAATAATAGAAACAGAACAATGAATTGATGTCAAAATATTATATCCTTCAAATATTTGGAAACGAATATATTGTAATTACAGAGTAACGACAGTAGAGCTAAATTGTCATCGTGACAGGGATTACTTTTCAAATTTCCTGTACATGTATGACTGAAAATGTTTTTTTACCACATAAAATCCTTTCTCTGGCTATCACGATGGTAACAAAAAACATACCCAAAGGACACACCGGCTCACAAACCGTCGACTTCATGGGCGTTTTCGCCATAGACACCGGTTTATAGCCAGTTCCACATTCGCATTGGAAGCCGTCATCCAGGTCGACGCAACGCTGCGATTCTGCGATGCAATTATGGTGTCCATTGGCGCATTCATCTTCTCGTGGACACCTGACGTAATGCCAGGAGTACGTTTCGTTCGACGGATTACCGGTGACCTTCAAGTAGGTGTCATCGCAAGTACCATGCATGGGTCTGTCGTTCGACCCTTCCGTGCAAATTCCTTCGCCGTTGCTTTCGGGTGCCGCACACCAGCCGCAGTGCGCATGGCCCAAACAGTCTGCACACTGCGTGAAAGAACTGCAAGGAGCGGGGCAATACTGACTGTCATCGGCTTGCAAGACCAAACCGCAAACTCCACCGGCACAATAAGCAGACTGATACGAAGCGGATATGCACTCGTCTAGTTGCGTGGACCATCTGCAGTGCGCCGTTTTTAAACAAGTGCCGCAAGTGTTATACTGCATGCACGGCTGAGGACAAGGCTTGGTGTTCGCCTCCTGTCCTTTGAGCACTTCAATCAAACGAATCGTTAAAAATAATAAACACCAGAAGGTAATCCACGTCAGAAAGAAATGTGCGCATACCAGCATGCATGTTCGTAATTTATAATATTAATGTAGATACTAAATTTCATCAAAATCGATACAGTTAACGTTGATATCAATTAGAGTGTTTACTTAAAGGTAAAAATATCATGCTGATATTACACCATAGGACTTTTCCATCAACTAAACTTACATGGAATACACTCCCTTTTTGAACAATTCCAGTCACAACCGGGAGATTGTCTGCACTGATCTTGATCTTTGCTAGAACAGTTACTGGAAGGGCATTCTGAAACCGCACAAGTTGCGTTCGATGTGCACGTGTTGTCACAAAAATGGCAACCGCTTTGTGCGCAAGAAGTACAGTCGGTAAACAACGAACAATTTCTAAATACAACAGGTTCGTTACAAATTCTTCCCTGGTTTGAGAATTTAGACGCTGTAAGAAGTACAAGTTATTATTTTTAAAGTGTGCAAGTACGCCTCACAACCATTTGTTAAATAATCTTGTAGGGGGCATTCCTTGGTGTTACTATGGCAAACTTCAGAGATCGTTTCGTTGCCTACTTTGTAAGCACAATATCCACAACCTGGCATTCTTAAACAACTATTACGCGTCGACCATAAGGAACATAGATCATCTGGCAGCTCTAACCGAAGCACTGAACACTGAGAGTCGCTACCCCAGCCTCCTACGATGTAAGCAGCATCTCCATCGGGTTCAATAGTCATTGCTTGTGCATATGTCTGAATAGGCAACGGGCCGACTTTTTCCAATGCTAATAACCATGCAAAACATAAAGTGAGAATTGACAAAGACGCAACTAATTACCTTCAGACATTAAATTAATCCACTGATTACAATTGTACGAATATGCGTAAAGCGTATCGCTAATATTCCACGGGAAAATTCGTCCTCCCATTATAAACATATAATTATCAGTCGTAACAGCAGAATGAAAGAACCTTGGACGAGGCTGCAGTAAACAGTTACTTCTTTAAGCGCTATTTACGTCAATCTAAAACTTACCAAATACAACGAAGCACCCAACTCATTCAGTTCCGTCCAAACCTTAGAATCATAATTGAGCATATAGAGTTTATTAGAGAGCCTAGACTGCTGTTGTTCATAAATATAACCTCCAAATACGTATAAACTATTACTTTGAGCATGAAATACTGTACTGTGTCCAAAAATCCCCACTGGTCCCTGTCCCTTAGTCTTCCATAGTTGCCACTGCTCCTTATCCAACCGAAACTCCCAAACCACATTCAAAAAATCGCTCTGTGGCGAAATCCCCCCGATAAGGATCAAACTCTCAGACGTAGAATTACGATAAGAAGTCAAAGTATGGCTAGAAATCGGCGCCGGCCACTCACTATTCCTCTCGATTTCGCCCCATCTCTGATTCTGTATATCGAATTGCCAAAAATCATCCAACGTTCGATTATTTGACGATTTCGCTGGCTTAGTCAACCCCCCATAAACGTAAATCGCTTGTTTGGAATGCACCAAGTCGGCCCCGTGGAAGTAACGACCTTGGGGCATTTTGGCGTCTGGCGTAGAATCAACTGTGACTTGCATCCACGTGCTGTTGCGAGTATCGAATAAACGAATGTCGTTTAATGGGCCATGTGAGAGGGAATAGCCTCCGAACATCCATAAGGAGCCTCGACGATCAGAGGCTAATGAATGGCCGAAACGTGGCAACGTTTTTCTCAAGTGTTCCAAGTTATCGGCCAGTCGGATCGTGTTAAACAACTCGGTGAATAAAATCTGAGTACCGGTGGCCCTAAAATAGAAAAGATTCTATATCCACTACCGCGTTTGTGGTTTTTCTTATTGATTTCATTCCACGAAACAATGGTGGATTGTAGTAGGATGAGTTTTGTTTGATCAATAGAAGTTGCTGTAGATTATAGCATAGCAACTATTTTGTTAGTAGAAAAAACAAATCCAACAAAATCAAATGTAATATTTGACAGTTGTACTAAAGAACTGGATTCCGAGTTAATAAAATAGTTGTTCTTGACGAAATGAAAAAATGGACAGAACCTGAAGAATGTCCCTCCAAAATAACGCAAGAATCTTTAATGACAAAATATAGAATTCCTGTTCATCATTTCGAATATTCGTACATCGAGAAGTGTGAGGACGGGAAAGAGCTGGAGAAAATCGTGCAAGTATTGCGATCAGGACAAGAAGGTTGTTTTCCCGATTTAACACAATTCGCAGAAAACCGCCTTTCTGTGATAAAACCCAAAAGTAAGTTATTGCGAAAAGTTTGTCCGGCAATAACAAAAGAAGCTCTTAGTAAAGAAGAGAGGAACGAGTTAACTGAAGATTTAACGCAATGGGTTGCGAATGTTTCCAAAGATGACGACGGACTAGTTTCGTATAAAAACAGAAAAGCTGATAGAACGTTGCCAGAAGTAAGAGAAACCAAAGAAAAAATGGTTAACGAAAATAAAAAGAAACTGCCGAACCGTATTGCATCAACCGATTATTCTTCATGGAACAAATACGATGTGGACACAGAAATACTCAAAATAGACTTGGAAGAAGAAAATATGAAAAAATCTCAAAAAGAAAAGAAAAAAAATTCTTCCAAAAAAACCGTTCAATTTAAAGAATTCACAACAGACATAGAAGCGCTTCATCAAGCAAATTATGAAAAAGATAAAGGAAACGAATTCTTTAAAGCGGGAGATTATAAAGAGGCTTTAAGGCACTACACAAACAGTATCAATTGTAAGCCTATTTTAGCAAGCTTTACAAACAGAGCTTTAACGAATATTAAATTGAAAAATTATAAAAACGCCATAGATGATTGTCATTCGGCTTTAGCCATTGATCCAGATAATGTTAAATCGTTGGTGCGCAAAGCTCAAGCTTTAGATGGTTTAGAACAACATCACGAAGCTTTGGAAACAATAGAGCGAGCTATTAAAATCGATCCAAATAATAATTTAGCGCAGGATTTGGCTGTGAAATTACGCAAACAAAGTGGTGTTATTTTAAAAAATACAAGATTTAAAGTGGAAGATATCGAAAATGAAGAAAAAGGAAAGGTGATTATTCCAATTCCAGGAACAAGTAGCATGTCGCCTCCTTATTATATTACTTGTTCTGAAAATAATCCTGAGAGGGTTAAAGAAGAAATTATAAGAGTCAACACACCATCACAAATCGTACATTTGATATCGATTGACAATTCTGATGCGGAAGATGATTATTGCACTGTAAATCATCTTAAGAGCATCTGTACAAATAACAATACTTCGAGTGAAGTTCATAATAAGTCTAAAGACATCGAAACTAATTTAAATGATAGAATAAATGAGTTACAAGTTGAGAATGTAAACAAAAAAAATAGTAAGGAAGTATGTTTGTAAACTTGTATAAAAATGGATTATGCTCTTCCTCGTTTGCAGGTGATGAAAGACGATAAACACGCCGGTGGAGAACCCTACATCAAAGATAACGAGAGTATTGACATGCCGGAAGATATCCATTCGCCATACAGCTTTTTGAAAACCTGGAATTCGACGAATTTTGACAAAACCCTCGAACAACACGCTTCGATACTGAGAAGCATTGACATGAACAGGATTGTAGATGGTTAGTATTGTGCTATTGTTAAAATCTATCCTTAAACTTTGAATTTATTGCAGTTATAGGATGTAAACTAGATAACGCTATGCTTAGTACTATCGTTAAATGTTTATGTGTTCATTTTGCCGTTCCCGGAGAAGTAGAACGCCTCCATTTCATTTTGGAGAACATAGTTAAGCTGCCCAGATTCGACATCATATCGATGATGATGTCGTCCGACGACAGAAATTGTGTCAACGTGCTCGTCAACTTTTTAAAACAACATGGAAAATGCGTGTCGCAAGAAGTCATCAATAAATTTTTTAACTGATCATTCTCATACCTTATGTCGCATGATGGTCCCGCCCATCCGGAGGCGCAGATGCACCTTCCATACGCTTTGTCGCACACGCCTTGATTCGTTGAGAAACTGCAATTTCGGGGACAGATCACTTCTTCGCAGTTGTAACCCACCAGACCCTCTTGACAAACGCACTGACCTCGATGGTCGCATTTGCGAGGCGGCTGACACTCTTCATCGCAGTTCAACACTTTATACATCGCGCTGAAACCTTCGCCAGATAAGCCTTGTTTGTAGTGCACAGTTAACTGGCCCGTTCTCGATTCGACGATCGATACTGGCAGTGCTTCTTCTGTACAAAAAACCGCCGATAAAGCGCTTTGACTACCCATGTCCACCAGCTCTGGAAGGCCATCATATACGTACACAGCATTCTCACCGCAGGTTACGTTCAATTGAGTAGAATTCATCTATAAAAAAATTCTCAGATGATAAAAAAAAACAATAAAAAAATATGAATACCTGTAACTGTATTATAGGAGATCCTGAGTCGACTCCAGGTTTGATAATCCACAGACATTCTCTAGTAGGGGATCCCCCCCAAGGGGCACTGTAAGCTTGCATGGAACTGATACCTTGCCCGCGGGAGTCGTTCAACATTCCCCTGGCTTCACACTGATAATAGCACTGATTTCCATTTCTAGGGTCGCCATAATAATTCGGTTTACATCTTTCGCAATGATCTCCCTCGGTATTATCCTGGCAGTTACACACGCCTGTTTCAATATCACATTCTTGGTCTTTGATACCGTGTCCATTACAATCACACTGACGACATCCTAGCCAAAAAAACGAACAAACTGTTACTACACCCCTTGTGATCACTTTTTGAACTTCTAACGCAATTTATTAGAGAAAAAACGCTGAATAAGATTTTGTGATTACATGATTACAGTGCTAGCTTATTTTTATTTTTTGTTATTGTTATGTTATATACTGTGGTCCAGTGATAGGACGTCTTAACTCCACTCACATTTTAAACCAACTCCACAGAACTTCACTTCCTGATATACAACAGGCCACTAAATTTGACACTGATAAGACAGAAAATGTATCAGTCAAATGAATGGAAAAGACTGTCGGTATTAAGGTGTCAAATTTTTATTCTCGTGTGTAAATTGTACTTCTGCTTCTTTGATTGTCATTGTGGGCGGAGTTAAAATGTAATTACACAAACATTGAAGTGTGCATCGTGGTGCATCCTATCAACATTTAGCAAGAACTCTATATAGTAGATTTTAAAAAAATGGGTTACCGAAAAAAATATTAAAAGTAGAAAAACTCAGTAAAACTATCCTTTTAAAACAAGGTATTATTATTACAATTTTTCTAAGATGAATAGAAAAATAAAATACAAAAATTTGCATGTTATAATTAACGACATTTCGGAATTATTTATAAGTAAAAGTAATCAAAACTGACTCCTATGAGGCACCCTAAGGAGGTATCTTAGAGAAAAATTTAAGACAAAAGTCTTTCTCGTAATCTATCACTTCCCAAAATACTGATATACAATTATGAGACACATGTATAACATATAACTTGTCACATTCAATCTATGATTCATTCCATGAAGTTATCTGAAACGAAAGTTGCATTTGCAACAAAACAAACTATACACATCACAAAAAAAATAGGAAATTTTGCGAAAAATAAACGAAAATATCCTTTTGGCAAAATGAAACCTTGAATCCTACTAACCTTGCTCAGTTGTGGCATTTCCGTAGCTGCCAGGTTTGCAATACTGGCAAAACTCTCCCGTAGACCAGTGCTCACATTCTTCACAAATGCCTTCACCTTTTGGACATGCTGAATGGTTGTTGCAACCGCAGTTCTTCGAGCAGTCGTCTCCGTACCATCCCAGATCACATTTGCAGGCATAATCCGGTTCCCCTTGACATTTTCCATGGACACAAATATTGTAGCACGTCCTGACACAATTAGTGCGTCCGTCGCCAGTATAACCTTGCTTGCAATGACAGCTGAAGGAACCGTCCGTGTTGGTGCAAATAGCGTGAGGATGGCAATCGTGAAGTCCTAAACCGCACTCATCTACGTCTGGACATTGAGCATACGCCCATTTCGCATCTGACAAGCCCAAAGCATCAGAACAATTCGTATGAGGATTATTGAAATCCCCCTGGACGCACATTCCTTCGACAAAAGAAAAAAATCATTACCTTGCCGTGCTTGCTGTTACTTCCTCTGTTACCTGTCATGGGATTCGAAGCATTGTAGCACCAGCCACAACTAAGCGTGCTCAAACAGTGCGAACAATTGCTATGCAAGGAGCACGATTTGCACTGATCTTCGGATCGTGGTGGCGGCAACAAACTGTTATCTTGTGCCGCCACCAGAGGAAACGCCTGATCCAGCCATTCCCTGCACAAGCCGAACTGATACTCGCTGGTATAAACCGAAAAACTGAAACACTGCTGGGTGGCCTCGCACCATACGCATCTTCCTTTCTGGTCCAAGCAAGATCCGCAATCTGGACGCTTATAGCAAGGGGTCGGACACTGGTCGACGGTGACGGCAGCGTCGGACTTCTGCACAACTCGAGAACATTTCGCGTCTTCTATCGACCACTGACAGAGGCCCGAAGAGACGCAGCTTTCGCAAGATATGTAATTGGAACAGTTGGAACAAGCGCTCGGCTGGAGGGTTAGATACCGCCAGTCGTCGTCGTCTGTGGTGCAAGTGATGCTTTCGTCTTCGAGACGCGAAACGCACTCGTTGTTGGCCTCGCACCACCCGCATTGGGAGTCGGTTAGGCAGTAGAGGCAGTTTTTATATTGGGCGCAGGTGCCATTGGCATAGGGCTTTAAGTATTCGAAGGTGAACACCTGGAATTTAAGGCACATAAAGGCGCTTCTGCACATAAATAGACCTTCAGGTTTGTACAGCTAGCAATGCAGCCGACAACTTAATCTTCTCACGGAAGGAAGTGGCTTGGCAACTTACAACGTCTTAAATCCCATGTGAACTGTTGCAAGTAACGTACCTAGAGTCGAAACATACTACAGTTGAATTCAAATATATACGTATATGTACACATTGTGAAAAAAAAACGGAACATCAAGTATTTATTGAACAATTTTAATTAATATCAGAATTAGCTAAACACAACGAGGGATAGAAATGATCAAAAATTCAACTAAAAAAGAACAAAGACAAACAAGAAATAATCAATAATGAGTGGTACAATCACGATTTCTTATACTCGGCAACACGTCGAGGTCTGCTAGAAATCAGGTTACCAAGATCTGACTTCCTGAATTCGACGTCAGAGTTCTACCAGATTTTTAGGTGGACGCTGTAAGTTGTCTATCTTAAAGACCTACACTGTCCGCCAAAAAAAGTAAGGCACCCAGAAAGAAAGGTAGTAGAAATTTAAAATTTTGGTATAATGTTAGACTCATCGAAAGAAATAAAATGTTCAAAAGAAAAAATGTTAATAATATCTATTATATCCCATACATGTTCCATGGGCGATAGGTGTGGAAAACGAGAAGGTCATTGCAGTAAAGTTACTTGAGCACGTTGAAGAAACTCTCTTGTGTTGCTGTCGTATATGGACGAGCATTGGACGAGCATTATCTTGTTGAAAAGTGAAGTTCCGCAAGTCATTTACATACGGTATTAACACTGGCTCCAAGACGTTCCCAACGTAACGGTTTGCATTTAAACTTCGCTCAATAAAAACTAAAGGAGACCGACTTCCATATGATATCGCACCCCAAACCATAACTCCTTGAGTAAAGACGGTATGTCTTTCAATAGTAGACTAGAAATTCTGACGTTCACTGCATCGGCGCCTCAAACTTTTGCAGCGATCATAGGCTTACAAACAGTACCGAGATTCGTCACTGAAGACAATTTGATCCCATTTATAGATCCGTACACCACTCAAGTCTTGCAGCTCGATGACGTGGAGTGAGTGGTAGGCACACATATGTATATATAGTATGATCTGATACCAAAAAATCTTATTCTTCTATGAATGGTTGACACAGAAACACTTTATCTTCGTCTAATTGCTTCCAACCAGTCGTTTGCAATTACTCGCCAAGTTAAAAATCTATCCCTCAGAGCAAAAAAACGAAGAGCACGATCTTCACGCACTGTGGTGCTTCTAGGATATCTACTCCTATTTTCTCTAATATTAAGACTATCTAGATCATCAGTGCAGAACTGCTGAAACACTACGACTCACTCGTTAGGAAATATGGCGAACTGAAAACCCACCTACCACAGACCTCTGTTGAAGTTCCTTAACTACTGAAAATTTGCACGACGTCGAATTCGAGGCACTTTTTAAAACTATTAAAACGAAAATGCCATAATTATCAGTGCCTATAATCATCTGTGAAGTTGCCACAGTAAAAGAAAAATCCTACTTCGTAATAAAAAATATAAGAAAAAAACATCTTAAAAATACCAAGATGTTTAATAATTTTTACATCTCATCGAATTTAACTAATTCTGATAATGTTATTAAAATTGTTCAATAAATATTTGGTGTTAGGTTTTTTTCAGAATGCAGTATATATTTTTTAAATAAATTGGATTTCTAGTTTTTATTATTATTTATTTATTGGTTAAACCCACTTCCGCCTGGCACGGCCATTAGATCGGATATTCACATATCATCACGGATATTGTTATCAATGATCAATGATCAGTGACTGCTTTTAATTCAGCATAAATACCGCGGTCTTGCCGCACTTTAATTATCATCAATTGGTGAACAAATAGAAAACAAAAAAATTGTTCCTGAATAATTCTGAACATTGTAACGCAAGTTATTATAAGCAATGAAATGTTAAATTTTAAAAGAAAAGAACTTTTTGATGGCATGAAAGGTCTATTTCGTTGCCTGGGTCATTTTTACGATAATTAATATTGTTTACGTTTTTTCCACATTTAGTTATTAAGAACTCATATTGTCTTAGACTATAAACTGTAGTTAGGGTAAATAAAATGAAAATTATAACGTCGTATTTTTTATGTTAATAGATTGCACTACAAGGTGTTCAGGTTGTACAGAATTTGAGGACAAATAGACAACTATCATGTCGACTGTGATTTAGAAATTTTATTGAGATAAAAGTAGATTACTCAAAAAGTTTTCAAACAGACAATCTCTAAATTTCAATATTCTTTCAGAAAAATTTGTTTTCTTTATTAATTGAACACAATAAAGCTTATCATAAGTCGTTGTTATAAAACACATATCAATTACATTGAAAAAACCCCATCATTAGTGATAAATTATAGTAATACTAAATTTTGGTTCTACATACAGATAGTTAAAATTATTGTTACATTATTATTATTGTTACATTAATTAATTCTCTAATGTTATTTTATTTCTTTCTTGGATTATTTATACCATTGTGAAACTCTAATCTAATATAAATATAATTACATCTGTAATAAAGTTTTTTAGAAAAGTAACATCTATTTTAACGAAGGACATGACAACTGAATATTTATTTTAGAGTTAAATTGACAAAAATAAAATTTTATGCTTATTCAGTTATGAAGCAACGAATTAAAAGTTATGAAACACAATTATCATAATATCTCTGGCAAACTGGCTAAATGCAAAGCCGTACATTAAATTACGATGTTAATACGAAATTAGAACTAAACTCTGAACGAGGATGTGTTACCGACTTTCAGAATCTCCAGGGGAGGTTCGAAAATGTCAGCAGCTTGTCGCATGAAGTCCTTAGAGTTTCCTAATACAATTTAGGCTGTCACCAATCACCTGATCTGCACAACAAAATGGATATGTCAGAAGCAAAAGGTTCACATTTCACGCTATAGTGCCTTCAGTAAAAACAATAATCGTTACAATATAATATTGCGAAAATTGTGATGTTTAATGGTAGGTGGAATATAAAAGATTAGAAAATTTTATGTACACGTATAACTATTTTAAATAATCCTGACCATTTGTTTTTGAGAAATTTTTACTAGAAGTTACTTTATCTTGAACGTTCCCTTAACAATATGGCAAAGTTAATACAATAACGATCAACAGGTTTCATAGTAGACAGAAAATTCTATCAGTCATAGTAATTTCAATATCAAATGTATTAATTAAGTGGTAAATGACTTTCATTAATGATTTTTTAAAGATTTTGTAAATTGGAGCAAAAATTGTACTCTAAATTTAGAACAACAAATAAATTTCTGTTTTAGAAACAAGTTAATAAAAACCTTCACGTCACGAGGCACGAATGTGACTAAATGGTTACATTCGTGCCTCAATTTGATTTCGTTTTTGCGTTCTTATTACAAATCAGCTGTTTTCACGGCTAAACTATGATGGGAAGATGGGATGCATTGTATTTTTCGGTTGTCATTGACGTCTATCAAAAATTATGGACATACCTTATTTTATTCAATTATTTTGAAAGGCGACTTGATGCACTTTTTAAATGAACATCCGTTAGAAATAATAAGCAAAACAGAAAATACCTAATCGAATAAAGTACTACAAAAAATTTACCGAATTTAAATTTTCCAAATACATGTAATTGGTTGAACAGTCATGTAATCACATTTATATTTCATATTAATTGTGGCATTGTATAGAATACATTTTTTTTCTTTCTTTATTAATTATTTGATGTTCGCGTTTTTGTTTCAGGAGGAGATCCTTCTGGAGTTGTTTGTCCCTTGGGTATGTTTCGATGTCCTGAAGGTAAATGTATTCCACCAATTAGGGTCTGCAATTATGAACCAGACTGCGAGAAAGGCGAAGATGAATTTCAGTCATGCTGTAAGTATTTCGAAATTTATACATGATTAAATTTACATCGCACAGCTACATATTTACCTGTTTTTGATAAAAAAAAATAGTCACATTTTATTAATAAACTTTAACAATAAATAAACTGCTGTAGAAAAGGAAAAAACGACTCTGGTTCTCATATAGGTCATCGGTCAAATGCTTGTAGGTTGATTATAAAAAGCCCTGTGATTGTCAGTATTAGTGATCTTATGAATTTTTATTTTAATATTGATGGATCTTGTTTCTTAATGTAAGTATATATATTTTTTTTGGCACACGAGCATTAGCGAGGAGCGCTATTGATCTTGTCCATGTCAGTCGCTCGCTCCTCTAGGCCATCCCGTCGATTACGTGAGAACGCTTTGACCTATCGCATTCAAATTTTGTGTACGGATTCTTTGTCAAATTCGTAGATCTAAGTTTATTAATGGCCAATATAGCTCAAAGGGTTGTGGGGGGCGCACAGCCCCCCTTCATTATTAATTAAGATAAAACGATGAAATTTTGTCAGTTTATTACAAACATCGAATGGAGGCAAACAAAAGAAAGAAAATCAAAATCGGT
>QDEB01023792.1:3049-14347 GCA_004193795.1 Asbolus verrucosus | reverse complement strand
GAACTCGAGATTTCTGACATTTCTTAGTTTTCACCATCACTTCAAAACAGGAAATAAAAAATTTTTGAGCCATTCATGTTAAATTCTGTTAATTTTAATTTGTAAAACCCCAGTAACAATTTCTACGAATATGTAAGATAATTACATAATTATCACAATAACTCACCTCAGGTAAAATTCGTGTTAGACATAAACGCATCGATAGTGTTCACTCAAAGCAAGAAAATATGCTAACATATGCACTATTATTAAAAATATGCACATAATCGTCAAAATTTGTATAATATGCAATTTTATATTACATAATCAGCATCTGATAACGTAGAATTTGATCCTAAAATTTAATATTTTATATATCAAAATATGACATGCATTTTTCATAAAATTCGAACTCAAAATATCAGTAATAATCTCAATTATCACTTTGTGGTGAGACTGTATTTACAACAAGAACTATAAAGGTATGTATTCTAACAATAATGACGCATTAACAAATCGTAGATAATCGTACTACACTCTTCCGAAGATAACCTTGATTTTTTTGAAATCATAAAACGGACCAACATTTAAATAAAGAGAAAATAAAAATTCAAACATTTATCACATTAATATGATCAAGTATTGAGATTGTGATGAATAAATTTACACAAATATATTTGTTAATAACACGCTATATGTTAAAAAATTGCAAAATCCTCGGTCTTTTCAGTGCAGTGAACTGATTATACGTATTCATAAATGTATATAGCTGGTATTAAAGATTGCAAAAAAAAATCACGAAAAGTTCACGTGTCACTTACTAAAATTATAGCACAGACAGCATCGAACGTGTCACAATTAACCTAAATTTACACCTCGTGGCCAATTTTCGCAGCCACGTGATCCAGAAATACGAATTTTCCCACTTAATTGATCTATTTATAGGCGGGTAATAAAATCGAAATTACTGATCGAATAAATTGCTTGCAGTTGAGAGAATCGGGCAAAGGCAACGAAGTAAATGTCAAATGCCACCTGTTATTTAATCAACTATACCCATTTCAGCATGGCTATTTTACAAGGGATTTAATTAAAGTGTTACGACTTAGGGGCGAAAGTTGTGAATCATCAAAACGATGAGAAACAACGAAAAAGCGCCTTATAAATGAAATTGTATTTTGACCACGTATCCATGAAGAGCTTTCGCACCTAATGTTGCCAAACTTTTCAATCGCTTTTCCATTACTTCGCTGCAGCTTTAATCAATAACGTAATATTTTCAGCCCAGTAGTCGTGTTGGCAACATGAATGTGGGCGAATAACGAATTCGGGATAATAATGATTAATTATTGTGGTTGCACATCATTAAATCTGTTACAAAATTACTGATCGATGCCGATACTAGTGTTTTTATAATCCCCAAGCGTGTGGGATTTTTTACATATGACACTCTCGGGGTCGTTGTAATGTAAAAGAAAAAACATCCTTCAGTTTTTATTTTAGTATCTTTTTCAGAGTGTCCTATTTCAGCAGAATCTTCTGAAATAAATCCATCATCCATTGTTTTGCAGAACGTATTTTGGAGGAGACGCTGAAATGATAGTTGTCACTCCCGCTATTTTGATGATTGATACCGTCTACAAATTTTTTGTTGTTAAAGGAAAAGGTATATGCAGACCAATTTTCTACTTCGCTACATGAATTTATAAAAAGAGCGAATAAGTATGCGTCAAAGCAGTAATGCCAATCATTAAAGCCAATTATTAAATCATGTTGCTGAGCCCAGAAACACATATTACATACTGTCTCCTTCATAACCAGTTTTTTTTAAAATTTATTTTTCTTTATTTTCTTCCTTATTTCTATGTAAATTCTTACTCAGTGTTAAATACCCAAATTGTTCTCTCTGAACTACGTATTAAATATTTACACTTTTTAGCGTACGAGCATTAGCCAGGAGCAGTTTTGTTCTTTCCCATGTCGCTCGCTCGCTCGCTGAAAAACTCGTCGATAACTTGAAAATGCTTTAACCTGACGAGTTCAAATTTTGTGTACGGATTCTTTGTCAAATCTAATACTAAAACTAAAACTCACAATAGAAGAACCTACTTTTCCGAAAATCTGATATCAAAACTCAAGACCAAAAGTGCCGGAACTTTTGATTCTTTGGACCGATTTTGATCAAAGTTGATATACAGACTGACAACAGAAAAGTCTACATTTTTCACATGAAAATGAGTGCAAGATAATGGGGGTGTACTAATATTAGGTGCAGATTCTACACCCACATTAAAAAATGCTCATGCGCTAAAGATAGATAAGACATCGACTGATTCCAGAGACACATTTGTTTCAAAGATCCACCAAAAATCAAAGATCCACCGAATTTAAAGATCCACACGTTCCAACTTCCAAGCTGCATCTTGATTATGAATCTCTTTAAAAGAATATTTAAATCATTTATACATTTTCTGACGTTGGTATTTTCTTTGGACTCTTCATTTTTCTTTATATTTTATACTTTCTATTCTCAACTCCAACTTTAATTTTTGTTTTCAAAATGTAAAACTGTATTAGCAGTTTATACATCTTCTTTTCTTATTTTCTTTTAGTTCCCTACTTCAGGATTTTATTCTTCCATTTTTTCCTCTGTTTCAACTCTACTACTTTAATGTAATTGACTTAAAATAATCACTTTAACTTCTTGTGAACAGTTAAACCATGATTTTTTAGTGCATATCAGACTGACTTTTTATAATTAGAAAATACAGGGATAAAGAAAGTTGATTGAACAGATTTTATTAAATGATAACCAGACCTAATAAAAATAATAGAAAACAAGTTTATCCAACGAGAAAGTCAACCTTGAACTTTTCTTGTGAAAGTGTTCACAAATTTACCAAAATTAGATGTTTATTTTTGTCACTTGTTTGCACAATTAATTAACGACCTGTTACTGGATGACAGTAGAAGAAGGGTTTTTATATATTATTCAAACAAGTTCACTATATGAATACTGTTCTAAAATCCGTTTTACCTTCAACCAAATTTTCACAGATTTATATTGGACAATAAAGACGGTAGCAATATCTGGCTCATTGTTTAAGGAATGTTGCTTAATGTACAAAGTAACTTTTTGGACCACCTAAATTCCGTAGAAAAAATATTTAAGTACCGATTAATGTTTATCGAAAATTATATGAAAGGACTATACGACGTATAAAAATTAAATAAATATTCCATTTCTAAAGCGTTTTACGAAAAAGTATATTGAGGTGAAAGTAGAAATATGATAGTTGTCACTTCTGTTACTTTGATGATAGATACTTTCTGCAGATTTTATGATTACATAAAGTGCTAGCGGCGAGATAACCTAATTTGACAAATGTTTCTCTCTACTGGCTGTTAAATTTCGTGGAATGTATTGAAGACTGTGATGTCTACAATTCAATTTAAATTCTGGTCCTAGTGTTCCTCCAAAGACCACCTTCGAAAAATTGGATTGTTAAAAATTGACGAACGCGATTTAACGAATGTATGAAGAAAAAATGGCAAATACCGACCAATAAAGGTATTGGTTGTGTTTGTAAGTTAAATGCCAGGAAATCTTCCTATCCGATATCTGCGCCCTATAAAAGCGGCAAAATGAGGTAATCTCGTTGAAAGTATTGATCAGTTGTCGAGATATCAGTAAACGTATCTGAAACGATGTAAATATTTCACAGCATTTGGGATTTAATAGATACCAGCATAATGGATCTAGTTTAAAATGATATTTCTCAGAGGCTGATATGAATTGCATTACTCTGTACGACACCTTAAACAATTTGTGTAAACATTAGCTCATATTACACCAAATCTTGTGCACTTGCGTATACACCTAACATCACATTCTGAAAAATAACTTACCAGTTGGCAATTCTTAATTTTAAACCGAAAACTTTATGCGTTTGACATCAAATATTATTAAAATTTTATCCATCCTCCCCTACGTTAGATTGCTGAGACAGTCGAAACTGTAACGAAGACTGTAAGTTACTAAAGATACATGTTAAAATTGATAATGAAAACGAAAAATGCACAAAATATCAAAGAAAATAATGATGCCGTTTGTACAAAAATAATAATTTCTGGTCCAAGTACCTTTGTAAAAGTTGTTTATTTTGGATGAAATTCAAGCTTTAGGAATGTATTTAATTAGAATAATTTGTAACAGTGGCGGATTTATGAGGGCAGGAACCGGCGTCGAGGGATTCACCGAGCTGTATAGTGTGTATAGTCGGGTCACTCTAAGTTTGAACACCAAGCTACATTTAGCTCGTTTGGTGTTCTACCTTACAGTGAGCGGACTGTACACCAAATCATCACTGCACTTTCCAAGAAGCACCGACTTCACACCAGATTGTTTTCTTAATTATTATCATTAGTCTTAAGCACTCTGAATGAAATAAAAGGCCGTTGCAATATTTTCACGCAATTATTATCGTTTCAGATGAATTTTGTGAGGAATTCCCACATAATTTCATACCCACTCCAGGTTATTGGATAGAATGTTCAAGGCAAAAAATCACTTCAGACACAATATGGGATGAGAGCGAATCGGACCACGAAATCCAAGAAGGTGATGAAGAAGATCACACTGATGGCACCGATCAAGAAAATGGGCACGCGTCAAGACGACGGGATCGGAGTGAGTTTGTAGATGAACACAACTGTAGAGATTTTAATCATTTCTTGTACTGCACTCGGGAGTTGTTTCTTTAAGGCGAGCACTTTGAGTTATATCTGAATATATAAATATTTAAATTTAATCTCAACGACTCACCTAAGAGAATTTTCCAAAAGACCTCAACCGGGATAACTGCAAATTACTTACCGTACAAAAGCATCGCAAATATGAAAAATTTCTTCCATCCAGACATAGAAGTAGAAAAAACACTAAACCGACGAACAAGTTAATATTTAATTAGAAAGTTCCTACATAAAAGCTCTCCAGTTCAGCCTTCATTGTGATTCTACACCGCTGTTCCAAATTTTCAAAACAAAATCAACTCTCTTATATTAAATTAAAGAAAAAACTTCCACAAATAAGGTTCTGCAAACGATAAATCAAACGTTTTTTCAGGTGTCAGATTGTAAAATCCACACTAAATAAACCGCAGAATAGTAAATTTTCATAGCAAATTTGCTTTACTTATCAGTGAATAATAAACACTGGTTTTAATTTTATTTTATTTTGCTTTTTATTATTTAATATTATCTCGGAATTTAATTTCTAAAAGAAATAATAAAAATTACTTTTCATTGTTTGCGTTGTCGACCTCTTACCATATTTATTTAATTTTTTTTAATTTATGGCGAGTTTCTTTCAAATTATTCTGCCCTTGCAATCTAAGAATTAAAAAATAGAATTTAGGTGGGTACATTGTTTTATGATTCTTATTCTTAAACATAAATAAGATTTTTAAAGCAATGACGTTATTAAAATATACCTAAAACTTACAAGAGATTGTAAATTCATTCATGTTGTGGAAAAAAATAATAATCAAGATAATAAAAAATATATACCTATATATAATAGTTGGGAGCAACGTTAGAAGAAAGACTGCCAATTTATTAGGTTGTAAATATAACTTTTTTTGACATTTAGCAGAATGTATCTTTACACTTATTTTACACAATGAATATTTGATGAATGATTTCTTAATAGATTGCTTCTTAAAAAAATATGTCGATGACACCATCAAAATTTTCCAATCATTTAAAAACATATAATTCTGCCTCATCTGTTATGTCGGGCATTTCTGTTAGCAATTTCGAAGAGCGAACAACATCATCGTTATCAGAAACAGCCCGAATCCTTGGGAACTGCATACGTATCTCATGAATGTCAGGCTAAATCCAGACCGATTGTAGTTCAGTACATGAGGGCACAGTAACCCGAAAGAAATCCCGCAACATTTCATATGATAAAATCTGAATAAGTAAACAATTGCGATCGTATCAGTCCACTACGCATTCAAATTTCCGCCATCGCCTGTTGTTTGATCGCTAAAGTCAGTTTTCTTGACTCTGTCACTTCGCGTTACAAAATGGAGTTAGCTTCAGACCTATTTATATCGCAGACAAAATCGGCCTTTCATATTCAATGGCCAAGATTTTTTACATAATCCAATCTATTCATCCGACTGATTTAATAGACTGAAAAAAATTTGTTTAAATTATTTTCATTCTCATGTACATAACATCGCAGTTTATATGTAACCCTAAAGAAAAAAAAGCGCGATGTCAAATCAAGGACCCCATCAACAGTTTTTATGAAATAAATAATTCGGGAAAACTATCTTTGTTATCTATCTCTCCCCATAACTAACCGCTAAACACGTTAATTGTCCGTACTCTCATCTAATAATAATTTTAAATCAAGTTAAAACGATTTACTTAACTTCACTGGAGAAATCTAAATATTTGGTTTCAATAGATTCACAACGATGGACCGCATTGTCTGCATCAGTCTCAAATAAACCTAATTTCCTTGATGATTATTTAGGTAGCAGGTGAACAATGAAAACTGAATTCGTTGTGGTTGATTTCGGTACGTGAATTTGTGTTGTTTTCCAGTTACGAAATTTCTGAAATGTTTGGACATGAACAGAATCTGAAATATTTTCTATTCCATTACTAAAATTAAATTTTAAGGTCATTTGCACCGTATAACTTTATCTTCTACTTATCCTGCATAAAAACCCTCGTTACAAGAAGATAGAATTTAAATGAACCTTAACTCTATGATAATATTAGCCTAAAAATCCTAACAGAACCACGTAACCACTGTTATCCCTTGTTTAAACTGTACAATAATAAGTTTATACCTATTCAATACACAACATTCCTATTCGGCACTATCGTTCAATAGATGCATTCCCATTGTCAAAGGGTTTTGCAAAATCGCGTTCCTAAAATGCATGCAGCTCTGAAACAGAGAGAATGCTATGTCAGCCTGCCATAATTGATCAGGGTTGGGCTGTAATTCATGTTCTCTTTCCAGCAGTCTATCCCTCTTAAAACAACATTATGTTTAATCTGATTTTATTTGATTCTTTCAAATGTATGTAGCGGCGGCTCTTAAGTAGAGCAAAACGAGCCAGACAGGTTTGACAAAAAATTATATATGTAGAGTGTAAAGAAAAAGCTAAGAGGAAAATTATCACTAAATTCGACAAAAACATGTACAAAGAATAGGATTATATATTGTTGTTTGATGAAAGGGCAATAAACAGTTTTAAATTATTTATTTAGACTTTTTACAAGATCAGTTCTATTTATTTATATGTATTACAAAGGAAATAATTATACAGTGTTGTTTGATTGTTACCTCCACACGCCTACTCAATCAAATAATTTTTATATACTGCTTCATTTTTGTTTTCCTTTTTCTTTTTACTCATTCTAAATTGTAATTAGGATATAATTTGAATAAGAATACAAGTATTTAAATTTAATTGAAATGAGTTAAATGAGTAAGTATGTATATCTACACAAGAATATAGAAAATACCTTTTCAGTGTATTTGTTTTTTAAGAACAGTTTTTGTCAATTCCAAATTGATATATTTTTTCTTATAATAGTTATTATAAAACGTAGCGTGAATTTAATCGAAGTCTGTTTATCTGATCTGATTAACAGCCAAATAAAATAAACTTACTATAAAACAGAACACAATATAGAATAATAATTTCTGGCTATCTAGTATATTTTTAGCATATAATATAACAAATATAATAGCGTCCTACACTAATGAAAGTAGAACGTTATTAGCAAAAGATGATGCAAGCTTTTTATACTCCATATCTCTCATTTGATTATAAATATATGGAAATTTCATCATTTTATCACAAAACATTGATAAACAAATTGTAAAGTATGAGTATACTGTAAAAATTGTAATCCAAACGAATCAGTGAAATAATGTATCATTCTTTGTACAAATCAATATTTTAATAAATTCATAAAACCTAAGAAATCTCTAAATTTCTCCACCGGCAATCGCAATAAATTATATGTAGCTTAATGCCGGGCCAAAATCGTAATATTTATAGTCTCAGCGAAGTTAAGAACCTTGAACAAACTAATTTAGTAAATCATTTAAAGATTTATAGACCCTCCAAGCTCTTTTGTTGTATTTTTTATTGTACAAGATGAAGTTTGCATGCTTAATAGAATATAAATGAACGTCAACGTTAATTATACNNTTTTTTAAATACTTAAATATAAGATTCGTCTAAATGTATACGTGCTGACGTCGAATCTCAATAGAGGCCCTTCAGTAGTTTTTGAGTCTAGAAATATACAATTTTGAAATTTATTTATCGAGCCAAATTAACATGCACTGATAATAAGTTCAGAAGGGAAAAAAATAAAATTCAATCTACTAAGTTGTATGAAATATTCTGTCCTGCAGGTTGCAATGACCTGTATGAAGACGATGAAGAAGACGATTCCTCATCCCCCCGCAAAAAAACCACCATTGAAGAGCAGTGGGAAAAAAACCAAGGTTTCGAACTGACCAGCGTGGAGCAAGAAACCTACGAGAAATACTTCTACGGTACCGAACACTGGAACTACTTTACCAACGACGAAGATTTGGGCCCTGTAATTCTGTCGATTAAACAAGAAACGTTAAATTCCCGAGATCAATTTAGGTGAGCCTTTTTTCCTAGTAGCATTCGTTCCAGAACAGAAACAGAGCGACAAGTAGTTTATTTGCGACAAAGAAAAAACGGAGAACATGTCTCTTTTTGTGTATGTGTGTGACGGTATCACGTGATTTCCTGCTACTCCGGAGAGTGTTTCCGCTCTCGGATTGACGTGTCATTTATCATTCGAATCACTTATAAATTGTTATCCCAAAAAGTGCACAATACGGATTTAATTTGACAAGAGGAATGCTTGTTGCATAATCTGAATATAAATTTCAAAATAAGATTACCACGTTCAAGGTGATGTTGCGGTCGTAAATTTCTTCTTGCTCGGTTGCTTCATTCGGAATAACAAATTTAAATTAATGTTGTTTCGAGTCAATGGTAAAAGTTTCGTGATTAAGTAATCCAGTTTGGAGCTTATCGAATTTGTTCCATTAATCCTAACTCTGTTAGAGTGATGCGGATTGTCAAGTTATAGATTTGCTACCTTTTCGAGAGCCCTTTGTTGTTTTAGGATCATATCGATCGGAGGGATTAGCTTGTTGTTAGACCTTGGAGATACTTTACTTGCTGCTGAGAATATACAAGCAAATTCCTCGCGGAGATCGATCGTTATCAAAAATTTACCAGAAGCTTACGATCCATTTGACCAAGTTATACTTTGTTCAGAAGAAGCACTTAATGTTCTTCTGATTTATGAAGGAAATAATTTCGTTATACCCCACACGAAACCGGTGAGAAAATCGCAACACATCTCACATAAAAGCTCGCGTTTACAACAAAAGCTCAATCGAATCAAGCTCAAACAAGGAACATCGCTCCAGATGTTTATTAAAAGTAAATCAATTCCGGGAGCAATATTTGATCACTATTAGACTCGTAATTGAGTTATAAGCTCCGCAGGAATTAAGGACACACACTTAATAACACGTCGTATTCCAGATTTATTGATTGTGGACAATGGAACACGCTAGCTGTCCATCAATATCACTATTGCAGCGATTTCGTATTTTCATCCTGCGAAATTACCACACAACTTGGTCATTTTTCAAACAAAATCGGGCCAATCATAAAAGCATCACTGTACAAACCGATGAATGCCTAAAACGGAATGTTTTTCCACAACTCATAATTAGGAAGCGGAATTGTATATACTAGAATTTGCGAAAATATAAATAACAAAATATTGATACCGCTTCAGCGTCATTTCGATACCTCAGCCGCAATCATGGATTGAAATCTCCAGTATAATTCACAGTTAAAATGTTACTTAGGTTTGATTGATTAAAATGAATTTTCCCCCCAATATTATATAACTAACAATAGGTAATTTTATAAATTTGTTGGGAAAAAATATTAAGTAAATAAATGCCAAAAATGAATTGGAAGCGATATTGCATATAATCGACCCTCTGCTAATATCACGAACTCGTTAAACTTGATATCATTAATCTATTCTGGTTTGTACTCGTGTATCTGATAAGAAGAATACAATAGATAGCCGAATGCTCCCGCTTCTGATGTTATTGACTCATTTTAAAAAATAGGAAAGAACACGCAATTTGAACCACTTCCAGTATGTAAAAAAATTCAAACTGAAACTTTTACAGTTAACAGTAATTACGACTTAATAAACAGAACTGCCTTTTATCTTAACAAGCAACAAATTTTCTGAGGTAATACTTAACGCTCTAATAACACGAAAGCTGTGTAATTTCTCTCATAAATATTCATGGCATCAAAGCGTCTAGACATATGTCGGATAGTTGAAGAAAGCTGAAAGACATGCAGCAACTCAAAGTTATCAGTCTCTTTGCCCATTAAGATAAAAATTCGTTTAATACTACATTGTTTCTCCATGAAAATTACTGGGTGTGAACCAGTTGAAAATACAGAACTTGCCTTGATGTCAGCAAATTCGCTCGAAGTTTTTTCTCTTTACTTTACGCGCTTTTTGAAGACCGATTAGGAATTACGAAGCAGTATTAGCAGGCTGGTTGTTTCACTGCCTCCGGTTCTTGGATGGATTTGAAGTCATTCTCGACACGATCTTTGATCGGGCCAAGTCAATTTTCAACAATAAATTGGAGTTAGTAAACCAGAAAGGACGAAAAACTTCTCAGGTGAAGCATCATTTGATCTAAAATCCAATCAAAGAGGAACTTTTTTCATTCACTTTTTATATGCAAAATTTGATGGCAAGACAAGAACTTACTACAAGGAGATAAAAGAGCAGATTTGCTCTTATATAGGAAATTATGTTTTATTATATTTACGAAAAAACATTTTGAACATTTTTATTTATTTATATTTATATTTGTAGCCATTAAGAAGTATTTTTAATAAGAGAAAAAACTTTTTTTTCAACTCATTTTATTGTCCTAACAGGCCACTTGAACAATACGTTTTGCAAAATTAAATATAAAATTTAAAAAGAGTGAAAATAACTCATCATTTTCATAAAATTTCAAGATGATTAGAAATCATGCAGAAATTTTAAATAATATTACATAAAAATTAAAATAACAAAGCCCTGTCAACCTAATCTATCAATAAAAAACTGATTTTTGTTATTTAACTAAACTTTCGAAGTAATTTGTAAAATAAATAAAATAAC